>JABCMI010000069.1:0-106204 GCA_026261945.1 Hirschfeldia incana
AAAAAAAATAGTGTCCATTTGGACTGGTGTGTCCATTTGGACAAACATTTGGACCTGGACAGCCCAATTGACATCTCTAATGATGGGGGCAATGAATCTTCGACGAAGTCAATCACCGCTACTTGTAGAATGTGAAGGTCTGATTTGGGCTATGGAATACATGAAGACCCTACAGTTTTCAGACGTAGTTTTCGTGACGAATTATTCTCAATTGGTGTCCTCACCTGAAGAATGGCCAGCATTTGCTACACATATGAAAAAATTTGCCACAGTAAGAACTTTTTTCCCCAATTTCAAGATCAGATATATTTCAAAAGCACAAAAATATAATGGCGAACAAATTTACACATGATACCAGAAGTTTTCTTTCAGCTTTGTTATATGTCGATTCTCTATCTCCAGCTTAGTTATCTAAGGAAGATGAACCAAGCGTTCAGAATAAAAGTACAACAGAAACGTCTCAAGACTCCATCCTCCAAATCGGTGCTGAAGCCTGTGAAAGTACTGACAAAGAAGATTGCACTACACCTAATCAGAAGTTGGTGGAAAGTGGAAGGAGAGAATGCAACAGAGTTGTCGGTGGCTTGGGGTTATTCAAGCAAATGAGATCGATGTTAATGTCCAAGCACACAACACTTATGCCGAGGTCCCTGTGACAATTGAATCAAATGACCATAGAGATTTGGGGAGGTTGCAGAATCTCTCAGAAGCACACATTAGGTCTCTGGTTTTGAGTCCGATAGTCACTAGAGGTAACACATCTAATGCCATTTCAGGTACTACCTGAGCTTCACTCATTAAAAAGGGAATGTTATTATGCACCATTAAGTTGATTTTTTTATTGGAACAGGACATAGTGAACCAGAAAATGAATCTTACTCATCATCACTTAATGTTGGTCTGTCGAAGACCAAGAGATCACAACAAGCTGGAGCACAGGAAAAGGGCAGCATGTGCCGCTGAAGAACCTTTTGAATGAAGCAAGATCACCAAGGGCAGTAGCAGCAAGGCAACTAACATACCGAGAGTGAGTTCGATAATGGAGCAAGGGACATCCCCTGAAGTGAGGGTGGGTGGCCAGAGAGAAGAGAAGTGAGTGAGGAGTGGAACTCACCAGCAAAGTATCCAGTGGAGAGGAAAGTGAAAGGAAGACCCTTTTGGGTGCCATTTGTTTGCTGTTCCTCTGCTAAGTAAAGTCTCTCTTGTATAATTTTAGTAGGATGATGAATGATTCTAGTAGTGAAGACTCTATAAACAAGCTAGTTGTTGTCGTTCTTGTATGAGTCTTTGTTATATGTAGACTACTTATGAATTTGATTTTCATCATATGACTGATTATTTTGCGTTTTTATTTAGATTTTGCTTTTTGTTTTAGAGATTCCTAGTTTTTAATCATACTAGATTCGATCTCCGCGCTACGCGCGGATAAGTGTTGAAATTGTTAAATTTCTTAGATCATAAATTTAGATTTTGTTCGGGTATTAGAGTGATATAATTCCTCCGATTAGATGAAATCTGATAGTTATTAGATACATGTAAGTAATAAAAGTGGTTGCTTATAGTAACGTATATAATGTAAAAAGAGACTTCAATTATCCTGAAGAATAAAGTCTGTAATTGGCATTTGAATATATATATATATATATATTATATATATAATGTATATTTATCAATTTCCACAAAATGAATTTTAATTTATTAGAGTGCAAAAACGCTAATAATATTGAAAATTGATATTATATGACTTAATAACTATATGTTGTTGATTTATTTTTTATTATAAATTTTATTAATACTGTAGACGTACTTTTCAATTAATTTTTTTTCCTATTATGATATATATATTTTTTATTTATTTTTTAGGACTACTTGTTTCAATAAAATTAAATATTTTTATTGATTTTAAAAAGTAAAAATTGAGCTTTATTCATTACGGCATTTCAATCCTTTTGGCGCCATTCTTCTGTAGGAATACGGACCTCTCACCCAAATGAAATAAGATGTAAATATATAGATTGTATTTTTTACTTGTTGTCATTATTTTGTTGTGAAGAGATAAAAAAATTAATAGATACTTACTAAATCTTTGAAGTTAATGTATGATATTTAAAATTTTCATTTTGAGTAAAAAGAATAATTTATTTGATAATATAATTTATTTGTTTTTGTTTTAAAAAAGTGTAATTTCAGAATTTTATCCTTTAATTAAATATAACTTCTAATTATATTCTCAATATTTGATTTGGTTAAAAAGTTTGAGAAGTTGGTACACGGTTAAACGAAATAAATTAGCACATTTAAGATCAGCTCTCAAACTCAATAATTATTATTTAGGTTTTGAGTATTTAAGAGGTGGAGTTGACTTTAATTTTTTTATTAATGCTGTCTAAATTCTGTTTAATATTTATAAATGATTTAACCGTCTTAATTATTATTTTTAATCACAAACTTAATATGAAAATTGTTATCCTTTAATGATACATTTGAAAGTAGAAAAAAATTCGTGGTAAAATTGAATTTCCCTATTTTAAAATAGCATAGCCAAGTTGAATATATTGGAAGAAAAATTAAATAGTTCAAATAAAACTAAAACTAACAAAATTCTGTCCAAATTTTTATATTTTATTTTCTTAAAAATATTCATGCCTAGTAACTTTTTATTTGTGGCGTATGTTATTAATATCTAAAACTCTTGTGTTTTGAAGTATTATCTCAAGATATAAAAATGATTGACCACGTGTGTATCAAATGAAATATTTGTTGTTAATGTAGCATTGATGTTTGTTTTGGACATTTACTCCGTATCTGTGAGTTGCATTTGTGTTCTTTTTAAACATTGTGTCAAGAATGTTAGTCTATGTTTTTTCAAATAAAAATAAGAGTGTTAGTATATGTACTTTTTGATTTCATTGGGGGGGGGGGGGTTTACATATTTTTCCATCGTCTAAAGATGCACAACTTTTTTTGTGTTTGTTTTGGTTGAATCACTGGTTTCCTAAATGTTAAAAGCATAGAAGGTGGCTTTGTTGTATGTAATATGGTTATAGATATGGTGGACAAATATTCGTCAAATGATGAATTAATTTTGGTAATTAGCTCGTAATAGTAACATGTGCCGGACCGGTCAACTGTATATTGTCGATGACATGTAATAGTTTCTCTTACACCTCTGTAATTTATCAAATAATATTCAAGTCCAGTGACTTTTATTTAATATTAGAAACATGTTTAATACTTGTAGAACTCAGCTTGTGATATTAACAACGCTAACATGCTCTGAAGTGTAGACCTTAAAATTGAAAGAAAAAAAACAGTTAGTGACTTGTTTGCAAAAGTAAGGAAATAAACAAACTACTCGTAGTTAGATATGTCTCTAAGACAATTAAGTTAGCAGCTCACCATCTGGAACTCTTGCGAAATAATTGCACGGAGCATGTTCAAAAAGAAGCAAAAGAAATTAACATCTTACCTCCACATTTCTCTTTGACTTCGGTAAGAGACGGTGTCTTTAAAATAACAGAGATGCAAAAATCCATGCCTACAAATAATTGCAGACACTGGTAATGATAAGATCAGAAACAAAAGTATTCAAACATGAAAAAGCAAGCAAAATATACATAGCAATGAACCATATAACCAGGATTTGCCATATGCAACTGAAGCAACACCATTTCACAAACTCAACTGGCATCTTCTGCTATGCACATGTTTCCAATCACTATAACCGTCTTCATCTTCTTCATTCAGCAATGCCTCTGCACCGTAAATATCTAGAAACGTAAACTCTCCTCTTGAAACCAAAGCAGTTTTCTGCATAAGACATTAACAGATACACAACCCAATAAATTTGTGGCATAAATAGTTATACGTAAAGAGGAAATCAATGGTTTAAAGTTACGGAAGATGATATACCCAGTGTCTCCATTGCTAAGCTCATTGAGATGAATTTCACCATTGTTAGCTCACCAGTGACCGGAACTACTAACCAGCAATCTTTCCTGGGCCAAAGGTAGAAAAGTTTTTGGTTTTAAAAAAAAAGCCTTTTTAAAAATTAAGGTGGAGAGACAAATCAAGACTGAAACTGGTTTTATTAAAAACTTGCATTGCCTCCAATTGTTTTTAATGTCGCTCAGTGGTGTCAAACTGGTACCTCGACGACGTCATCGAAAAATCCAGAAGCCGGTAACGAATCGAATTCATCTGATGGCGGCGGCGTATGGGAAATATACGCGGTTGAGCCAATCGTGTCTACTGCTGCTTCAGATATGACGACGGCAACGGCGGTGGCGGAGACAGAAGGCGTTTCTACTGTTTCCATGTTCCCAGAACGAAGAGGAAGAGATTTCCGGAGATTGGGGGAGAGAAGAAAGAGTCCAGCCTCCCATCTTTGTCCTCCTTTGAGTTTCTCTTCCTCTTAAGCAGAAAAAAATGAATACAGTATATAGCAATAGAGGAGAAGCTGAAGCGTGAGTGGTCATTGAGATGTTACCGTGTTTAAAAGATGATTAATTGAAAGAGGAGGAGAGAAGTCGTAGATAGGAGTGGAGAAGTCGGCTTGACAAATAAAAGGAGTGGAGAAATGGATATGAACATTTACGAAGAAGATGACTGCTGGCGTGGTGTTGACGATGACGTGGATCATATTAGAGCTGACGTGGACAGCTTAGAATTGGAGAGTATTTTCCTTTTAGTATAGTATAGATTTATTAATTTTATTAAATAATTAGTGATCTAACTGATATTTATTATTACCTTGATAATGATTAAAATTTTCTAGTGATAATATCATAGTAAAATTTATATTATATTTATTTTATAATATTAAAATATATATATATATATATATATATATATATTTATATTATATTTGGTTTAATAATATCAAATTGATTTTTTCTAACATATATACATATAGTATAGATTATTAATCTTAATAAATAATTTCCAGGATTTAGCTAATAATTTATCATTATCAAAAGAATAAATAAACACTCTAATGATAATATTATAGTTAAATTTATCTTATTTTATTTTAATAAATTCATTCTATTTTAATATATATATATAATTAGAATTAATTTTTAAAAAAGAATTTCATTAATTTTACAATCATCATTATCTAAAATATTTTATAATATGTTATTCAAAAATATTTTACATCATAATACTTTTAAATAAACATAAACCTATGTATATAGTATTATGTGTATATTAATGGTTCCCAAGTTTGTTTTATGTTATTAAATATATTTATCAAAATAGCTTTCTATTATATATAACAATAATAATATATTTTAATTATTAGATATTTCAAAAAGATGAAAAACATTTATTGTAATAATTTTTGAATTGATGAATGTTTTTTTAAAATTATTAAGCCTGCAAGTGCGGGCAAAACACCTAGTATCATATTATTTATGTATGAGTCGTTCCTGATAAAATCAACGCGAGAGAAAGGACCTGGCTCTATTTCGATAGTTGATACTATTGGTGCTCAGCAGTCAGCACAAAGATTTTTTTCTCGAGAAAATTAAAGAAAATATTTGATCTAAAGGTCATAAATTAATCTATATGATAATTTCTGGAAAAAAAATTGACAAAACATCCAAAAATATTTATAGTATTATGTAAAAAGTGATTTTTTTGCTCTTTGTTAAAAATTAGAGCATTTATTTATAAATAATTATGTTGGATTCTTAATAGATAATTACTCATAAATTAAAAACAAATTTCATTAATTTTGATAATCATCTTTATCTAAAATAATTTTACATCACAATATTTTAAAATAAATAAATCCATGTATATATTTTTATGAATATATTAATTTTAAAATTTTATTTACGTAATAAAGGAAAATTTATTAAATTAAACTTTACATATATAAAAAATCTACTATTTTAGTTAATTAATATTTCAAAAGCATGATTAGTTTATCCTAATATTTTTTGAATTGGTATTGTATCTATTTATATTTTATTTGGAAAATTATTAAACCCACAAATGCGGACAAATCACCTAGCTATTATTATTTAAGAACAATCTAATTATTGTTCAGCTTTATTTATGGTTTGTGTCCACCTATTAGCTTTGATAGTAACAGTCGAAATAAAAAAACAATAGGAAGGTTTCAAAGAGATTGTTCGCAGAATCTTCGTTCTTGTAGGCTGATTTATTTTGTTAGCTTTCTTACGGCAGACACGTGGCTGTAGTTCATTTGTGGGATATGGGATTGCACTAGGACACAGGTAACAACGTCTTATGAGAGCCGAAATACATTGACTTGACTTAGTACCTACAATGTAATCTCATGAGTCTCCGCCAATCTAAGACGAATGAACGAACCATAAATAATAGCCTCTTCTGAATCAGAGCAACCAACGCGTATAAAAAAATATAGAAAGAAAAAGATGAAGTATTTTCATGGCTTTTTGCTGCTCTTGATAATAGCCTATGGTACTTTTGAATCAGTTCAAGCTCAAGATCAGTCAGGTTCTTACTCTGTTTACATTTATTTTCTTCATGCTTTTACTGCTTCGATTAAACCCTTTTGAATAAAATAACGTTGATCATGAACAGAATTCATCAGTTTAGCTTGTGGGTTGGTCCTTACTCCCTAAGGAAACGGTTTAGACGGAGAAGACGACGAATATAACATACGAATCAGATGCGAATTACATCGATAGCGGATTGGTCGGGAGTATCAATGATGCGAACAAAACGGGTTTGCAGCAACAATATTGGACCTTAAGAAGCTTTCCTCAAGGTGAAAGAAACTGTTACAACTTTAACCTCACAGCTAACCAGAAATATCTGATCAAAGCATCCTTTAATTATGGGAACTATGACGATCTGAATAGACTCCCAAGGTTTGATCTTCACATTGGTCCTAACAAATGGACTTCTGTATCATTCCCTCGAGGCAGATATGGTTCGAACCATGAGATGATCCATGTCTTAACACAAAACCGTCTTCAAGTTTGTCTTGTTAAGACAGGAGAAACGACACCGTTCATTAACTCTTTGGAAATCCGTCCCTTACACAATGGAACTTATGTCACGCAAAGTGGTTCGTTGGTCTTGTTCTCAAGAGTTTACTTTTCATCCACACCATTATTTGTCAGGTAAGAATGAGTCAGAGAGGTTATGTATTTGTAATTGTTGGTTTGTTCTTTCTGTTATGTTAACAACAACGATTAAATGCTCATATACTAATACAACCAAAAGTTTATTTCGTAAATACTCTCTTTCTCGCCTTTTAAAAAAAAAGCTCTCTTTCTAAATACTAGATCAATTTATTTTTTCTTTAATTTCAAAAGTTGCTATAAAATTTTAAAAACTTTAATAAATTTATCAGTTTACAAAATTTACCACTCTTTTTAACCTAATTTATTTTTCTCCTAAACTATATATCTAAACCAGGCTCTCTTTTCTTCTCTCCCTGGATTCTTTTTTTTTTTGCTATTTTTTTCAAAATATTCTTCAAATTCTTTATGTCTCTTCTTTTATGATTTCCCTTTCATCTTCTCTTCTGTTTTGTTTCTTTTTTAGTTTTCCTTTGTTTGCAATCTTCTTCTTTTGCATTTAAGATTATGGCCAGTTTAGGGGTTTTCATTTTTTTTGTTATCTTTTTCTTATTCTTTGATTTCTTCTAATTGTTTCATTTCTTGGTTGATTTCCTTTTTTTCACTTTCAATTTCTTTTGAATTCACAGATTTTGGTAATAATGCAAAATAACTAAAAAGTAGAGAATAGTTATACTAAATTGCACTATCAGCATAATACAACCTGGTATAACTATGTGACAGTATACTAAGTAGTATACTATGTGACAGTATACGTACTACAACTTTTATGTAGTTATAGTACAAATTTCATGTAGTTGTAATATGTGATAGTATACAGTACAAATTTTATGTAGCTGTACTACTATCAAGTAGTTATACCAAGTTGCATAGTTATTCTAATACATGCATGCTTAGTATAAATGTATAATTTGGTGTAAGTAGAACTCAGTTATACTAAATTATACCATTGTTCAAGTATAACTTGGTATAACTAGAGTTTAGTTATATCAAATTGTACCATTGTCCGAGAATCTAATTATACCAAATGGTACATTTTCCCGAGTTCTAGTTGATACTAATGTCTAACTGATAAACATTTTAAGAACACTATGAATAAATTTTATACAAAGTAGTATCTATCATATTATTTTAGTAAATTTGGTTGGTGTAGGATATTTTTTTGATATTAAAATTTTATGCGGTTCCTGAAAAAAATAGCGAAAAATGATCCCTAAAGTCGATACTAAAGAAATGTATAAGCCAATGCTTCCATAAACTTGATTGTGCTTTACAATGTGTATATATATATATATATATATTTTTTTTAATTAAGATTTCAAAAAATTAGACTTAAAAATTTATTCTTTATTATCTGTGACTTTATATTTTGTAAATTTGAAATATTATCATTTTAAGTTTGAATATTCATTTTCAATTTTTTTATATTTTGTCAAGAAAACTTTGGAAAATTAAACGACTATTTTTGTGTTTGAAACATTACATGAATTTTAAGTTTTTTTTTGTAACTAGGTTAATATATTATTTTATAAAAATATTTTAGTTTTTGGTAATAGTTTTCAAAACAAATTCAAAATATTTTGTTATATGTAAAATAAAAATAAAATTTTAATTAAAATTTTGTATTGTCATTAATATTTTAAATGAATTACTAAAATTTAATAGTTTTCTAATAACATATTTTAAATAATATACTAATTAAAAGTTATTCATTATTATGTACTATTATAGTTTTATATATGAACATTTTTAAACAATATATTGTTGAGAAATTCAAAATAAATAAAAAGATAATATATAGTTGTAGATATAAAAGTTTAGCCAATGTTAATACATTTATTTTTGTATAAAAATATTTTATAGTTTAGAATTTTAGTACTTTAATGATGACTGATAATTTATTGAAATGATTTTTTTTATAAATTTGTTATATTACTTATTTAATATAGTTTCATATTTAATTCATATAGAACTGCTATTTTATAATAATACAGAATATAGTTGTAGAATTTATAAAAATAAATATTTTTGTTTTATAATAAAATAATATTTTTGTAAAACTGATTTATAATAAGATTATATTACTAATCACGAAATTTATTAATGTGTTATTTTATAAAATATTATTTAAATTGTTAAGTAAGATTTCGTTAGATCTTTGTCAACAGATTTTATTATAGTTACAAAAAAATCAAATTTAGAATTGGTTTATCATTAATATAAATAATCAAATATGTCATATTAAATAATTCTTTAAGAGGTCCAACTATGACTTGTTAGTAGTAGATAAAAATAGAACCCTAAATTAATAAATTAGATTTGAAATTTGGAAATTTAAATTCTGGGAGAAAAAGTAGGGGCAATATGAAATTCTATTAATTCATTCAGATTATAATATGTAAGATAAAGTTTTGAATAATAAGAGAATCAGTAACGGATGACAAAGAGATTCCAAAATTAATACTCTCCTTTCCTTTTATAGGTATGATGAGGACATCCACGACCGAACCTGGCTTCCATACACAGACGACCAAAGGGTATCTATAAGGACGGACCTTTTTGTCAATACAAGTAACTTCTACGATGTGCCACAAGTTGTGGCGAAAACTGCTGCTGTCCCTAAAAACACTAGTCAGCCTCTGACCTTAAATTGGACTCTCGGCGACATCACTGCACAGTCATATATATACATGCATTTCGCAGAAATACATAATCTTGAAGCTAATGAGACCAGAGAGTTCAACATTACTTTTAATGGTGGCAAAATTTGGTTCCCTTATTATAGGCCTCAGAAACTCCAAATGAGTACATTGTATAACCCAAGAGCTTTGGATTCTCCAGATGGGAAATTCAATTTCTCTTGTGTAATGACTGGAAACTCAACTCTTCCTCCTCTTATCAACGCCCTCGAGATTTATAAAGTCTTAAACTTTCTACAGCTCGACACGAACCAAGATGAAGGTAATTCAAGCAAGTTTATTAAAAAAACATTCTTTTACTAATTTCTTTTCTGTCTTTTGACTTTGTTTGGTTTATGGAATGTGCTGATTAATCAGTTTCTGCTATGTTTAACATCAAGCAAAGTTACGAGTTGAAAGAAAAGGTTAGCTGGCAAGGAGATCCATGTGCTCCTCAGTCTTTACTCTGGGAAGGTTTAAAGTGCAGTTATCCAAATGCTGATTCACCAATGATCATATCCCTGTATGTTTTGTTTGTTCATCTCAAGATTCATTATGTTTCGTGGTTTCTCAAATTCTAACTCTTTGGGATACATTAGGAACTTGACAGACAGCAAATTGACTGGTAGCATAACACCTGAATTTGCCAAGCTAACACAGTTGATAGAGCTGTAAGTACCCGAACCGTCACACCAATTAATTTATATATTTGATATGATTTATAACTGCACAATTTTTTTTTCTCAACTTCAATGAACAGAGATTTATCAAAGAATGATTTGTCAGGAGATATTCCAGCGTTTTTTGCTGATATGAAGTTGTTGAAACTCATGTGAGCTTCTTAATTATATCAACACCCATTCTATGTTTTTTTTTTGGTTCGGAAAGTTTGAGTTCTGTCCTTTTGCAGAAACTTAAGTGGAAATCCAAATCTCAATAGCACAATTCCAGATTCTGTTCAACAAAGGTTACACAGAAATTCTTTAACACTAATGTAAGATGTGTTGATTATTATCTTTGTGTAACGAGTATGAAAGAAAAGAAGGAAAGAAATATAATTTTACTTTAACGTGCTCTGTTTTGTAAAACAGAAAACAGAGTATAAATGAAACTAATTTTATTGCACTGAATAATTATGTGATGCTTGTACACAGACTCGATCTATATTTATAATAGGTGAAACAGTGTATTGTAAAGACACAACCCTTATGTTATAAAGAGACACAACTCTTAGTTGTAAAGACACAACTTTAGAAACAAGGTGTCTCTTGACTTATAACTAACTTATACTAATCTAACTTTATACTAAAGAGATTTGATTATAGTTTAACACTTCTCCTTAATCATATCTCGGTTTAACTCTAATTTTTCTTCTGAGATCTTCAAACTTTGAACCACTTAATGCCTTTGTAAAGATATCTGCGAGTTGATCTTCTCCTTTGCAGTATTCCAGTTGGACAAGTCCCTTGTGTTCGGCTTCACGTACAAAATGGTATTTGATTTCTATGTGTTTTGTTCTTCTGTGCTGCACTGGATTCTTTCCAATAGCTATTGCGGACTTGTTGTCACATAAAATGGGAATGCCATTTTCAAACTTCATTCCAAACTCCTCCATGAGTCTTTGTAACCATATTGCTTGATTTGTTGCTGCGCATACAGCAATATATTCGGCCTCTGCTGTAGATTGAGCCACAGTTTGTTGCTTACTTGACTGCCAACAAAACATAGCCGATCCAAGATTAAAAGCATAACCTGATGTGCTTTTCTTGTCTTCTATAGAACCACTCCAATCACTGTCCGAGTATCCTACCAATCTTGGTGTATCCACACTTGTGAAAAATACTCCAAAATTTGATGTTCCTTTGACATATCTTAACACCCTTTTGGCTTCTTGGTAGTGCTTCATGCGAGGTGATGACATGTATCTTGAGAGATAGGAACTTGCATACATCACATCAGGTCTTGATGCACACAAATACAAAAGCCCTCCGACAATGCTTCTATACTTAGTCGGATCTCCATACTCTTTGTCATCTTCAACTTCTTTTCCTTTTGGTGCGAGTGGAGTGTTAATGCTCTTGCTTCCTTTCATGCCAAACTTATCAATAAGTTTGTTTGCATATTTTTCTTGTGAAAGAAATATGCCTTGATCATCTTGGATTACTTCTATTCCAAGAAAGTAGTTTAACAATCCAAGATCAGTCATCTCGAATTCATTTTTCATATTCTCCTTGAATTTGTTGATGAGATAGACATTGTTTCCTGTGATGATGATATCATCTACATACAAGCTAACTATCAACACATCTCCTTCTTGCTTCTTGATGTATAAAGCCGCATCATTCATACTTCTTTCAAAACCGTTTTGAATGAAATATGAGTCTATTCTTCCATACCAAGCTCGTGGAGCTTGTTTTAGACCGTATAATGCTTTGTGTTAGCCTTAACACCTTTTCTTCTTTTCCTTTAATCACAAACCAGGTGGCTGTGTGATATAAACTTCTTCTTTTAGTTCTGCATTGGGAAAAGCTGTCTTTACGTCCATTTGATACAATTTCCACTTCATTTGAGCCGCATACGCAAGTATGGCTCGTATTGTATCATGTCTTGAGACTGGGGCAAATGTCTCAAGATAGTCAACTCCATATTCTTGAGAGAAACCTTGTGCAACTAGTCTTCCCTTGTGTGTGATCTGGTTTCCACTTGCATCTGTCTTGATCTTATAGATCCACTTCACACTTATCACATTTTTATTCTTTGGCTTGTCTACTAGTTCCCACGTCTTGTTCTTCTCAATCATCTTTATTTCTTCATTCATGGCCTTTATCCATTCTTTCTTACCACATGCTTGATCATAAGTATATGGTTCTTCATTTGCATGAAGACAAGCTTCTATCGCTTGAGCTGCTTCCTCAAGATCCACTCTCGGTGCCTTTTCCATGATCTCAGCCATGGTCTTGAACTTCTTTGGTGGCTCAGAATCTTCTTCATCTTCATCACTAGTATCATGATTATCATTTTGAATGAAAATGGGGTTGGATGTACCTTCATGTTGTTTCTCAAGTGATTGAGAGTCTTCCATACACAACTCCAATGTCTTCTTGACTTCTTCTAATCTTTTCCAGTCCCACTTCTTGCTTTCTTCAAACTCTACATCTCTTGATACTTCAATCTTCTCATTCTCTAGGTTGAGAACTCTATAGCCTTTGGATTGATTGCTGTAACCAACAAAGACTCCACGTTTTGCCTTGACATCTAACTTCCTCCTCTTCTGATCAGGGACATGTATGTAGCATATGCTACCAAACATTCTCATGTGTGACACATCAGGCTTGTGTCCACACCACTTCTGTATAGGAGTGACGTCATCTTCTATTGCCTTAGATGGTTGACGGTTCAGAATATATGAAGCAGTGCATACCGCCTCTGCCCATAACTTGAGTGGTAAGTCTTGCTCTGTCATCATAGTTCTAGCCATCTCCACCAAGGTTCTATTCATCCTTTCTGCTGCGCCATTTTGTTGTGGTGAATAAGGTAAGATAACTTGCTTGTTGATACTTTCCTCTTCACAAAACCGGTTGAATTCTTGTGAAGTGAATTCGCCACCACCATCTGATCTCAACGTTTTGATGGTACAACCAGATTGCTTCTCCACCATTGCTTTGAACTTCTTGAACAAAGAGAAGGTCTCTGACTTTTGCTTCATGAAGTATACCCAACACATATGGGTATAGTCATCCAAGAATAGCAAAAAGTACCTGCTTCCATCAATGGATTTGTGCTGCATCGGACCACATACATCAGTATGCACAATCTCAAGCTTTTCTCTTGTCTTAGTTTGAGATTCCTTTGGGAAGCTCTAGCGTGATTGCTTTCCAAGCCTACACGCCTCACATGCTCCCTTCTTGACTTTAAACTTTGGTAATCCCTTTACCAAGTTTTTGTCTTGTATTTGTTGCAACCTTTTGTCGCTTACATGACCAAGTCTCTTGTTCCATGTCTCCATCTTGCCTTGCTCACTTGCACTCATGGCTTCCTCTTGACCGAACCCATCCTGATTCTGTAGCTTTTGTGAGTCATTGGGATATTCATTATCCTCCTGCCTTTTGCATCATCTATAATGCATCTCTTCTCTTGGAACTTCACCTGGTAGCCACTTGAAACAATTTGCGGAACACTCAGCAAATTTTTCGTCAAACCAGGAACCAAGAACACATTTCTGATGGTCCTTTTGCCACCATTAGTCACCACGGTAATATCTCCTTTACCTGCTGTCATGACTATGCTTCCATTTCCAATTTTTATTGGAACCTTGATACTTTTATCAAGCCTAGAGAAGTAACCCTCCTCCTTTGTCATATGATTAGTTGCTCCACTGTCAAGTAACCAGACATCTTCCATCACTGTTGTTGCTGCTTCACTCGCACTGAACAGCATGTGATCTTCATCAAAGTCTTCTTCTTCAAGACTTACATGTGCTTTCTCCTTTTTCTTTGAGTAGCACTTGTTTGCAAAGTGGCCTAACTTACCACAATTGTAACACTTCTTTTTACTCTTGTGATCCTTCTCTGGATCATCCTTGTTTTGTTTCCTCCAACACTCATTCTCGTTGTGGTTGTTTTTCTTGCAAAACTTACACCACTTCTTGCCTCCACGGCCCTTTGAGTTGTCTTTTGTGGAACCAGAATTTTTCTGTTTCTCACGAGCATCGAATGCTCCTTCACTTGTACTTTCTTCTCTTACAGTCAGCCTTGCTTCATGAGCCTTCAGAATACCGATTAATTCTGTCATTGTTAGTGTATTCAAATCACGAGTTTGCTCCATAACACTAACAATACTATCGAACTTGGCTGGAAGAGAGATGAGTATCTTTTGTATGAGTTGAGAATCAGTTTTCTTTTCACCATGATAAGTTAATTTATTTGCCAAAACAGTTATCTTATCAGTGAAAATCTTAATCTCTTCATTATCATACATCTTAAGATTCTCGTACTCTCTTCGTAACGTTTGAAGTTTAATCAAACGAACTTGAGGAGAACCTTGATACCCAGCCTTTAATGCATCCCATGCCTCTTTTGATGTTGATGCTGCTGCAATACGTGAGAATATTTGATCCGTAACAGCAGTTTGCAAAATTTGCAGTGCCATTGTATCGTTCAAAATTGCTTCTTCTCTAAGCTTTCTTGCACTTGCAGTTTCAGGGGTTTCTTCTTCTCGTACAGGTTCAACCGGCACCCCTTCTTCAACCACAGACCATAGTTTTCTGGTTTTAAAAATGGTTGCCATTTTAATACTCCAGAAATTGTACTTTTCTCCATTGAAAATAGGGATCACTTGATTTTGATTTTGCATCTTCTTGCTTTTTGCGATCAACAAACAATCGTATGTGAATTTTTATTATTATTATTTTATTCAGTATGTTTATTAGAATCCCTGATATCAATCTGATTTTTTTTTTTTTTCAAAATCACAATTTCTGAATTATCAGATTATTAATATCACTACGCCGTTTAAATATATCACGCACGGCCTTTGATTATTAATATCACGTTTCTGATAATCAAATACTAAGAACTTCTTCTTCTTCTTCTTCTTCTTCTTCTACGCACGGCCTTTGATTATTAATATCACGTTTCTGATAATCAAATACTAAGAACTTCTTCTTCTTCTTCTCTCTGTTTTTTTTTTAAAAAAAACTTCTCTCTTTATTCTTTTAACCTCAAAGCTCTGATACTATGTTGATTATTATCTTTGTGTAACGAGTATGAAAGAAAAGAAGGAAAGAAATATAATTTTACTTTAACGTGCTCTGTTTTGTAAAACAGAAAACAGAGTATAAATGAAACTAATTTTATTGCACTGAATAATTATGTGATGCTTGTACACAGACTCGATCTATATTTATAATAGGTGAAACAGTGTATTGTAAAGACACAACCCTTATGTAATAAAGAGACACAACTCTTAGTTGTAAAGACACAACTTTAGAAACAAGGTGTCTCTTGACTTATAACTAACTTATACTAATCTAACTTTATACTAAAGAGATTTGATTATAGTTTAACAAGATGTTCATACTTCATTGATTCAGTCTCATATTTTTTGGAGTGATGAAGAGTACAATAAAACTCTCTGTGCCATACTAAACTTCATGTCTCCTTTTTCGGTTTCGCATCACTTTTTATGAGTACAGTTTGAGTGAAACTCATGGAAAAGAGAGTAAAAAGGTTCCAGTGGTTGCTATCGCAATGTCAGTGGCCGGCCGGAGTGTTTGCTCTGCTAGTCATCTTGGCCATCATTTTCGTAGTTAGAAGAAAAAGGAAATGTACGATTTTGATTTTAGTAGTCACACTCACGTATTTTTTTATTTTAGTTTCTTCATTTCAGATATTTTTATACGGCGTTACAGCTCCAGGACCCATATCAGTCACTGCCAGTGGAGTTAAAAGTAAGGACCTCAAGATCACATATCACAAGGTGCTGAAAATAACTAATAACTTTGAGAGAGTTCTTGGCAAAGGAGGCTTTGGTACAGTGTATTATGGAAACTTGGATGATACTCAAATAGCTGTTAAAATGCTCTCTCATTCATCAGCTCAAGGGTACAAGGAGTTCAAAGCAGAGGTACTTTTAACAAGGAGTTAATCTTTGTTTTCTTTGAAGTTTCTCAAATCATGAAATGATTATTTTATTATATTTCTTAGGTTGACCTTCTTTCAAGAGTTCATCACAGAAATTTGGAAATTTGGTGGGACTTCTTGGATACTGTGATGATGGAGATAACTTGGCTTTGATCTATGAATACATGGCAAATGGAGACCTGAGTGAGAACATGTCGGGTAAACACTTTTACTCAGTGACGGAGCTAGAAATATTTTTAACCGGGATCACAATATATAAATTTAATATTTAGATTATAAATTTATATATTATTATAACAAAAATACTTTTTTTACAAATTAATGGGGGTATATAAAACATTTTACTTAAACTAGTGGGGTCAAATGCCAAATTTTAACGAAATATTAGAATTTGTTTTTTTAAATTACACTAAAAAAAAATTCCCCCAATTTTAGTGGGTCACTTGACCCCATATATCTTCATGTGTTTCTGCCCCTGCTTTTACCTAAGAGACTCTGATTTAGTTGAAACCAGATCCGTTCACAGTTGTAAACATTCAATGCCCATTACAGGAAAACACGGGGGCAACGTCCTAACCCGGGAAAACAGGATGCAAATAGCTGAAGAGGCAGCACAAGGTGAACAATACTCCGACTTGTTATCTCTACTTTTTTGTCTGATTCATGACAAAAAAAAGAGTTGAACTAGATGTTCTGTATATGATGATGTCTCAAAGCAATATCGAGATAAACCAAACCATTTGTAACAGGATTAGAGTATCTTCACAATGAATGTCAGCCTCCGATGGTCCACAGAGATGTGAAAACTACAAACATTTTATTGAATGAGCGGTATGGAACTAAATTAGGTGACTTTGGGCTCTCTAGATCTTTTCCAATCGATGGCGATTACTATGTATCGACTGCAGTTGCGGGCACACCTGGTTACCTGGACCCCGAGTAAGTGAACTCATTTATCGTCACTTATGTTTGTTCTGTTGCTCAAATGAGTGGTGAGAAAGTTATGTACTCTTTCAGGTACAACAAAACAAACTCGCTGAGTGAGAAGAGCGACGTATACAGCTTTGGTGTAGTGCTGTTACAAATCATCACAAACCAGCCTGTTATAGATAAAACCCGGGAGAGAACCCACATCAATGAATGGGCTGTGTTAATGCTCACGAAAGGAGACATCAGGAACATCATCGACCCCAAACTTATGGGGGACTATGACACAAATGGTGCGTGGAAGATTGTAGAGCTGGCTCTGGCTTGTGTGAACCCGTCTTCCAACCGGAGACCAACAATGGCACACGTTGGGATGGAGCTAAACGAGTGTATGGCCTTGGAAAATGCAAGGAAACAAGGCAGCGAAGAGATGTCCTCGAGAGGTTATGTCAACTTTAGTCTCTCCGCTGCTTCTGAATATATCCCTAGGGCTAGATAAATTTGACAATTTCCCAATTTCTGTTTTGAAAATGCCATGCACACTCTTATTGCATCTGTAAATATTCATTTGTAATAATAAAACCACTATCCCCGACTTGCGCATGATAAATAAATAAATAATAAATAAATTGAATAATTGAGAAGCAAGTAAATTTTATATATATAGTTAAATTGGTATGAATACATAAATCTAAATAATCACTCTTTTTATTTACAATCTTTTATGATTAATAAATAAAAACAATCGCATTTACCTATTTTCTATGATGTATAATTAAATTTAAATGATATTAACATATATATATATATATATATATATATATATATATATATATATATATATATATATATATATATATATATATATATATTAATACTTTTAATATGATTATCTATTAAATAAGACTTCGTATTCATATGATTTTATAGTCATTAGTATTTTTTTATAACAAAACTTTAACTACTGAAAACAAAATTTCAACGTGGACTTTAATAATTTTAGTAATTAATAATCCTATTAAAAATTCAATGAAAATTGCAACATTAAAATATTAAGTTCTCAGTACTTATTTAATGCAAATTTAAGAACTAGAATATTTATATGGTATATAATTTAGTTTAAACAGTATTATATATATTTAAAAAATTAGTCTATTTATATAGTTTTATAATCATTTGTATCTTGTTATAACAAAAATTTAAATCATTGTTCACAAATTTTAAAATGTGAGACTTTTAACAATCTTAGTAATTTAATGTCATTTTTATGAAAATGTTATTGACTCATCCCTTTCACCCAATATGTAGCAAAAGGTTCATAAAAGAAACTATCAGTAGATTATAATAGAAAAAGGTTTTTTTTTTTCCATCTAGAATTTATTAATATTACAACCCAACAGGCCTATACAACATAGACTCATAATATTACACCAAGACCCAAAACCCGTCTTACTGAAACCCTAGAGATGAAGACGACATGCCGCCACTTCGAGCCGTCACCGGAGATCCCACCATGGATTCGCCGGCACACACCGGAATCCGAGGTCTCCACACCATCGTCACCGCAAACGTTTTCCTCTCGCGTGTTTCCACTAACGTAGGGCGTCAATCGCCAGAGCGAGATCCCAATCACCATCTTACTTCACAAACACCAAGGACAAACTTCACGCTAGACATCAACAACTTCCACCGAAGAGATACAATCGTCCTTCGGAAGAATCCACACCCGTTTTTCCGTCTCTACAATCTTCAACGCTTAAGGTTCTTCACCGGAGAGCATATCTCATCCGTCCCAGACCAACAAAGAAGACCGATTTAGTCACATAAACAACGAGAACCACACCAAAGAACAAATCCAGATCCACAGATCTAATGAAACACTTGGCTCCCGCAGAGCCAAAACCACCACCGCCTTCACAGAAAAAGGCCACATATGCCGGCGTCGTGGAGCTAGGAGAACCTCCATCCCCGGGGACAAAATCCGACGACAGCGAAGCTATAAAAGCCTTCACCTCTCAGAAACCCTAAAACTTCCTAGAAACACGACAAAAGGGAGAAACAAACTCCCATCTACAAAACCATGCAAAGAAACGAAACGAGAAAGAAAAAAAAATCAGAGCTGGACCGACGGTGGCTATGGAAGCCCACGCCGTCGGCCAGAAACACTGTTCACGGCGAATAGAAAAAGGTTTATGGAAAAGAAATTTCAACATGACACATTTTAGGATTAAGCTAAGAGTTTTAGTGTTTTTAGAGTTACTAACATGGACACTAACGTTTTTAGCAAAAAAAAATAACCAGGACACTAACGTTCATCAAACTTTGGAGTACGATCGGCTTACTCCGTTACCCGTTTGAAGTATATTGTTGTGCCACCGTGGGTTTGCCAGAAATTATGTTGATATGTATCCCGCATTCGATACGATAGATATGGTCACTATAGAGAGAGAATAGAAGCTGTCACTAAGAATTTATGAATTTAGGCAAGTATAGATGAGTTTGAGTTAAAGTGTTTGAGTTAAATTTTATCTAGAGAAAAAGATTACTGTTTCCAAAGATCGTGAGATGATGGGCGCAGTAGTGTAAATAGTATTTGGAACTTTTATTTCATATAGAAAAAGACTAGTTGAGAAAATAAACGGAAAAAACGATCATTTCATACCAATATATCTGATATATTCAATTCATACATGATTTATATGGATGTGCCAAAAAATACTTGAACTTATATGACTGTATTAAAAGATACCCGACTTATAATTTTTCGGTGAAATCATATTGCAGTTGCCACATAGGTTGTCATGTCATCTATTTTTGCTCGTGTGGCTGCAACGTCAACTAATTTTGCTAACGAGGATGCCATATATAAAATTTCTTTTGAAAAACTAAATAGTCCTTTTATAAAAATATTTTTTTTAAATGTAAAATTTTATAAGCTTTTATTATTTGGTAAAATTAACAAAAACTAATTAGTTAACTAAATATAATCTTATATATGAGATATATTCGTAAATGTTCCAATCATATCACAAATCGTACATATAAGAGTTATATATGTGTTGTATTAATCCAAATTCAATGCTGGTGTTGCAGTTTTGCAACACTTTATTAATTATGGGTATGTTATTTATATTTAAAATTTTTGATTAACATATCATAAACTTTTTTTTCATGTAAACACAATTAAGATTAGTCAAGAATAACATGAATAACATGACGGCAACACTAGCATTGAATTCGAATCATTACAAAACATGTATAACTCTTATAAGAACAATTTGTGATAGGATCAAAACATTTACGAATATATCTTTTATATAATATTAAAATATAATCAATTAATGAAGTTTTGATAAATTTATTAAATAATAAAAATGCATGAAGTTTTATATTTTCTAAGAATTTATTTTTATTAACTGACTATTTAGTTTTTTTTTAAAAAAAAAAGAAATTGTACCAATATCATCTTTGTTAACATAAGTTGATATTATTTCAGTCCAAATTTAAAATTTTAATGATACATACTTTTTTAATATAACTGCAACGAAATTGAAATATAGATTGTGGACATAACCACCACTTATATTGCAAAATTATCGGTGACTACTTTTTGTAACTGCACCTATATGTCTTATTTAATCAAACAAAAACAAAAATTAGATGCGGATTTTGGGGGATAATAACAGAATCATCTTAAATGCAGTTACCTAATAATATAGACCAAACATAATCATCTTCAATTTTTTTTTAGTATTTATTAAACAAACAAGAACATTTCAGGGAACATTTTTGTATTAAATTGATTTGGCACAATTGTATAGTTATGCAATATCATAAATTCAATATAATTATCAAAACTTCTTACTAATCATTTAAAAATATTACACAAGTATGACTAAAAATAATAACACAAATATGATAACAAAAAAAATCGTATATAATTACAAAGAAAGACACAAATATAAAAATAAATTTCTACACACATATGTAAAACAAAAAATATAACAGGTTTATTAAATTATTAACACAATCAGCTGATGTTATTATGGAAGTATTATTCATAAAAATATCTTTTACGGGTTTTAGTTTAACGGAATTTTAAATAGGTTATTTGATTAAAATTATTTATTAAATGTGATTTTACTTAAAGTTAGTGAATACCATATTAACACATTCACACACACACACACACACACACACACATATATATATGTATATTAAAAAATATATTAAAAAAATGTTTTCAAACATTGTTTAAAAATTTTGTTCGGTTTTCGATGCGGGTTGGATTTGATATGGTTTTCTGATCTAACACTTTAAAACCCTTCTGAGTGTATATGCCGGATATGAAAGATTATGACACTTTGATTTTGAGGTCGATTCCAAATCATTTTTTAAGATACGAATATTTTTGATCAATTATGTTAGGCAAGTACTAAGAAAATATAATATGTTACAAACTTTAGAAATAAAGTTTAAAATAAATTCCAAAATACATATGATCCCCTAGTTATTATTTACGAAGTGATTTATAAATATATCATCAGTACAATCATTCTCTCTAAAAAAATGATGACATGAAAACAAAAAAACGACATGTCTTTAGAAAAAATTGACATGGCATCATCTAAATTGTGATATGTAAAATTTCTTTATAAAAACTTAAATTTTTCTGCATAAATTTTAAATATGGTAATCATTAATTACGCATATATCATCATTGATGTTAATTTTCACTAATTAAATAATATATATATATTGCATTAATAAAAATAAGCTAAATACAATTACAAAAATATAAAATTGTACGTCAATTTATATATCATATTTGTATAAATATAATTGTAAATGTGCATAAAAAAATACAAAACTAAAGTAACACTAATCCAAAAAATATTAATAATTAAATGTTTAAAAATTATTTAAATTTATATGTTCATCTTCATCATGTTAATTAACCAATTGATTTTCCAGTTTAACATATTTTAACTAAATTAAACAAAATTTCAAATTTATTAGCATTTATATTTATTGAAAAATTTACACCAAATCATAAGAAATAAGATTACAAAAAAATATGTTTATGATTTCTTATAGAAATATTGAAACTAAAATAGAAAAATAATAATATTGAAATGTAAATCATAATTTTTTTTAAAACAAATATTATATTTAAAATTATTATGTTTGTGCATGACGCAAGAAAACACATAATAAGTATACAGTTATGTAACTTGACATATTTAATATAGTTACAAAAAATATAAAAAGCTAAATTTTCTCACAAAAAAATAAAATAAAAAATATAAAATGGCGGGTCAGAATCTAGTTTATGTTTTAAAAAATTGTAAATCATATCATATGTGTTAGACTTCGATTGGTTAAATGATTTGTGATTTGGTATAAAAAAGATACAAACCCGGTTAGTGATCTGCTTTAATTGATTCCGGTTCTTATCCTAAAACAATTAAATAGTTTCTGGTTTATGTCTCTCCTTCTTTATCATCGTAGTCAAAGCCAGCCAAAAGGATGCGAGCAATTCAAATCGTGACGACGCGATTGAGCTCGTGCTTGAGACCTATCCGATTCGAATTCGTTTCTTCCTCTTCGCCTCGACTGTTCTCTAACCCGAGGCGCCTAATATGTACCGCCGCAGCGACGAAATCGGACGGAGGCAGGTCCGGTTCGATTGTGGCTCCATTGGTGAATGGAGCAGAAGAAGAGATTCAGAAGATCGATGTGAATCCGCCTAAAGGAACTCGTGACTTCGCTCCTGAGGATATGCGTCTCCGCAACTGGCTCTTCAACCATTTCAAAGAGGTTTATTACTCAAAATTGCAAAAAAAAATGAATTTTTAGTTCATTCGATACAACTTTTTGAAATCAAAGCTGATTTTGAAAGGTATCAAGGTTGTTTGGGTATGAAGAAGTGGATTATCCAGTGTTGGAGACGGAGGCTTTGTTCATCAGAAAAGCAGGGGAGGAGATTAGAGACCAAGTAGGATCTTTATATGCCTAAATGTTGCTGTTTAAGTATCTTTTTAGTATAGAGTCATTAGCTTAAGCTCTTGCAAACTTGTGTAGCTTTACTGCTTTGAAGACAGGGGAAAACGGCGTGTAGCATTGAGGCCTGAGCTTACTCCTTCTTTAGCCAGGCTTGTCATTCAGAAAGGGTAATTAAAATTTCTTCTCCTTTTTTCTTTTCTCAGTGAAATCTTCAGTTTTTAAATCTTCCGTATATTCTTTTTTTTTTTTTTTGGGTCCAGAAAATCAGTTTCGCTTCCGTTGAAGTGGTCTGCTATTGGGCAGTGTTGGCGGTACGAGAGAATGACAAGAGGAAGGAGACGTGAGCATTACCAGTGGAATATGGATATTATTGGTGTCCCTCATGTCACTGTATGTTTCTTTCTCTCCTTTGGCCTTTCTAGTTTCTTGCTTTGATTAAACCTCTCAGTCATTTCTTTTTAGGCTGAAGCAGAACTAATTTCATCTATAGTCACCTTCTTCAAACGAGTTGGGATCACTTCATCAGATGTTGGTTTTATAGTTTCTAGCCGCAAGGTATGTTGATTATTTGAAACATCTTGTTTTTTGCTTTACAATTAACCAGTATGATTACTTAATATATATTACATTATTTTGCACGATCTGCAGTATCTTGATCCATAACTTCTTCCTTGTACAGGTCTTACAAGAAATGCTAAGCAAATATGGTGTACCTGAATCCTTGTTTGGCAGAGTTTGTATCATTATAGACAAGGTTAGTTGTTTAACGATCTCAATATTTTGCTGCGGCTACTTCATCTTCTAAAATCAATGGATACTCCACTTTTTTTTATTCTTTTATGCTATTTTAGATAGAAAAGATCCCCATTGATGAAATAAAAAAGGAACTTGGTTCCACGGGGATATCAGAAGATGCTATTGAGCAGCTATTGCAAGTGCTTTCTGTCAAGTCCTTGGATGATTTGGAAGGTAAATTCCTTTCGTTATTTATATTGAAATCTCTATCTAGCTGCAAATAATTAGAAAACATGTAATTTGTGTTAATCAGATGTACTTGGTGGAGCTGGAGAAGCCATTGCAGATCTGAAACAACTCTTCTCACTTGCTGAAAAGTTTGGTTATTCAGAGTGGATACAGTTTGATGCATCTGTTGTGCGTGGTCTGGCGTATTATACTGGTATTGTCTTTGAGGTTAGCTTTTATGACATTATCTTTCCCATACATTGGATACTGGCCTACGTTTTTATGATAGGAAGTGATATATTAAAAAATCTTTTCTGATAGGGATTTGATCGAAAAGGGAATCTACGAGCTATATGTGGTGGTGGGAGATACGACAGATTACTCCCCACTTATGGAGGCGATGACATTCCTGCTTGTGGTTTTGGTTTTGGTGATGCTGTAATTGTTGAAGTAAGTTTATGTCTCTGGTTGCTATTCTATTACCCGAATTTGCAGGGAAAAGTTCAGTTTTAGCCTGAGAATAGCTGACCCGCTTTATTTCCTTCTTCTATGTAGCTTCTTAAGGAGAAGAACTTGTTGCCAGAATTGGGACAAGAGGTAGAGAACATTGTGTGTGCTTTGGAAAAAGATCTCCAAGGAGCTGCAGCCACTGTTGCAACCACTCTCAGAAGCAAAGGCCAAACCGTTGATTTGGTATTGGAGAGTAAACCGTTGAAATGGGTGTTCAAGAGGGCGGCTCGAATAAACGCAAGAAGGCTGATACTGGTTGGGAAGACAGAGTGGGAAGATGGTTCAGTGAGTGTGAAGGTTTTGTCTTCAGGTGAGCAGTCCCAAGTAAAACTCAGTGACTTAGAGTAGACATGAAAAAAAAATCTCTTTATGAGCAATTGAGTTGAGATGGAATCTTAATTTGATCGTGGAGGGTTTATATCAAGAATCTAATTTGAGTATAATTCATTGAAACGTTGCTCTCTCAAGCTACGCTCATTTCTAGTTTCTATCTCATCTATTAATTTCTTGTATTGAGTGGAAGCACATATTTGTATGACTGTTTCAGAATGTTGTAAGCATCTTTTTATTAAACTCTGTATCTTTGTCTCATTTGTAAGATTATTAATCTATATTGTGTTTGAGCTCTTGTATCTCTAACATTGTCCCTGCTTTTTCTAAATTTTATTTGTACAAGAAGAGTTAGACACTAAACTAAAGCATACATGAAAATTTGCATAAAACAAAAAAAATCCAACGACAGCAAAATGACTACACTTAAGTTCTACGTTGACCCAATTCACAACAAAAAAAAGAAACAACAACCATGATAGTCTAAATTCCAAACCTTGATATAATTATCATCACCTTAACAGTAGATGCTATTTCATCACGAACAACAAGCGGGGTCGAGGCACATGTTCTCTAGCTATGCCTTGACATAGCAGAAACTTATTACGTTTCATCGTATAGGGAAGAAGATCGATTTGTTGAGAAAAGAGGTGAAATCAGATTTGGAGGTTAGGATTCTAAGAGGAGAGAACTGGCATTGATTTGGGGTTTTTGGTTCTCTTTTCTTAATTTCAAAACGATGTCATATTTGTTTCTGTTAACAATAAACGGCAATTTGACGATTAAAAAGGTTGACCGAAAGTGTACCTATTATGGCTTGGTCAAGATAAGTTTGTGGTTTATTTGGTTCAATAAGAAGTCTGTATTTTTTTTGGTGAATTTGACAAAGTTTGGTATTTAATTGACAGTTTTCTCTTAGTTAATATACAAATTGATGATATAGGTAACTAGGGACTAAACCGAAAAAGTAACTGTGATCAAACACAAATATTTTTTCTTAATAACATTTCTAGTCTCTAAAACTCTAACCACTTGACTGTTCTAATGGTAAATGTCGTGAAAGAAAGATTGATTATATAATGTTGAAACATTGTTTTTCATGTAACTTCATCTTGGACTTATGTTTTGTCCTGCACCCATAACACAAACTATTTTGGATATGATATTTCATGATCACCAATTTGGGAAACTTCAGAGGGAGCACAGTCTCTATTGCATTATGTGAAATGTAACAAATTTATTTTGGATGAAGTATTGTCTTTCTTCTAATTTGGGTGTGTAGTTCCTTATATATGATATGAACTTGTTAATTAAATTTGTGTGTTTGATGTAACTAGCAAATATCAATACTTTTACAACAGCATGTTTTGGTTTAATTTAAGTCAATTTATAGGTGGCTTTAACATGTGATCTTTTCATAAGCCATTATCAAAAGATGGATATGGTACACCTATTATGAATTTTTTGATTAATGCATTATTTAAATACTTTCTCTAAGTCAAGTTTATCTTGAAATAAATTCATTTGCATAGTAGAAAACGGATTTGGATTTCAAAGAGTAAAATAGATAATAGACTAAATTTTGTTCAACAAAACAATAGGAATGTATAGTTGACTGGAAACACAAAATGACAGTTTGATTTGCTAATCTGTTCCTTAAATTTATGTAAATGCTTAATAGGTTAAAAATTTGACAGTAAAATATATAATAGGCTAAGCTATTTTAATCATTTACTATTTTATTTCAGTTTGCAAATTTTATCTGAAATCTTTATTATACATTGTGTATTATGTTTTCACCATTCAAGTATTTGGATCCAACCATGTTATCTCCTCCATTATTGATATATATTATCATATACTACTTGTTAAGAAGTAAACAAACTTATTTGGTATTATGCAGTGTTTTCCAACTTCACCGTAATAAAACATCACATTTAAAATATTTGTATTTTTCATCGAACCATTGTCAATGTATATATTGAATTAACCTTGGTTAATAATCACTCATTTTTTCAAAACTAAAAATTACCAAAAATGTTGAAAAACTAAAGGAAAACGGACAATACTAGATAAAGATTCTCCATCATCAAACTTAAGTTTTAACATTTGATCGAGTTATTAATTTTTGTTCTTTTGAGGTTCTTAGTGGAGAATTATTTTATCCTCTCATCCACAGTAACTAAACTATATTTTTGTTGTTACATGTATATTAATAACATTGATGATTATATATCTATAATATAAATGTATGTAGTTCGGATCACATCTCATTTTATGTTTAAAAGAATAATCTGTTACCAAAAAAAACTGTTACAATATTGATGATTTCATTTACGAATCATTCTTTTTTGTCATTTCTTTTTAAAGAGATAGATTTCTCTACTTCGGATTGAATTCTTCCAGATTGACCCCCTTCCAGATTCCTTTTGACTTGAACCCTAAGGATTGTTTTCAAACTACCATTACCGTGAGAGGAGACTTGATATGTATATATGCTTAAAATTAAAAGAAATATAAAATTGTAAAAACTAATTAATTAATGTTTGATGCCTAATAGTGCCTCTACAATTCAAGATTTTGGGAGATTCTATTTAGTCTTGTGTTGAAATGGTGCATTTTTATCTGTAAAAATTAAGACTAAATACACCATTAGTTATATGTCGTTTGTTCGGAAGGCCACTGCTATCATGTTTGACAACTGGTGATAAGAAATTAAAGTCATCCGTTGTGAGGAAAGTATAAGGCAAGTCATGAAATCTAATAACAGTAGTCTACCTGAACAAACTGTGACCTCCGCAGATTAAATATGAATTGAGGGAACAATGAAAAATATGGATTCAGCGTAAACGAGGATGGGTCATCCTTTCTATAGTCACCGAATTTTGAACATAGACGAATGAGAGTCCGATCTAGCCATCGAGTAGCATCAAATCCCTCCTGAGGTAATACACAGAAACTGTATATGTGAGCAACACTATTATGAAAACACAAGTAAACAAAGCTAAATGCAGTGCCGCAATAAGATAGAACTGTATAGCAACACTATTATCCTCACAAATACTACAAATTCTTGTTATGACTCAAAAACAAAAGATGCTACAGGGAAGAAGTCTATGATGTTTTCTAAGGGAACAGTTGTATAAGTGTTCAGTTGTGTGAAAACTAGAAATGGACATAGAGATGAACATTTGTCCAAGGGTCCTGGACTCAGCCAGGAGAAAATAATTTAAATTCATCAAAACACGATGCAATAATTTAACCCTTTACACCCAGATGTAAGCGATAATAAGATGATGCAAGGTACCTCTGTTTCCATTTTTAAGGAAGCTAATCTTGCCATGACCACAGCAGCAGTTTCTTGATCAAATCCTTGCACAAGTTCCTGAGAATGTATACGTTGTAACAAAGTATTAGCTTGTCAGAAAGTTTTTGGCTATTAAAACAACAATACATTCACATGAATGGCACATGACCCTAAGCCATAATTATCCTTGATTTTGTAACAAGAATAAAATATAAGAGATAATGGCTAACAAGCTGGTAGTTGCATCAACAGTCGAATAAAATGTCATAATTGTGCACTAAACACCATAGTTCTGAGATCCCCGTAACAGAAGCATTAGGAATAAGACTACTTTATTTTCTAACAGTATTTAAGTCACCCTTAACCAACTAACTTTTCCAACAAGTCCCATTAAAAGCAAAAAGACTAGGGCTTTTCAATCAACTTTTACTAGTTACACCAATACTAATGTTAAGCGCATTTGCATAGTGCCGAATAAAACTTGATTGCAGATTTATAGGTCTAGCATAGCAAGAAAGAGTGAGCCTCAACACATGTGATAATCCTACCAATAAAACAAGAAACAGTGCTATCGGAAAACATCTAGTAGATTACAAAGTAAATAAGAAGAAACAATTGTTTTTAGATATCAAGTATAAATTCGTAATTTATGCAGAAAACAAGGAAACGACAAACCTCTGTGCTCAAAGCAGTATCCACCCACTGTCTGGTTATTGTTGTAACCCGGATCAATGTTTGACCTTCAGGGTTTTGGTAACTGCATTCAACAACAGTAAATACAATGCTTAGAGTAAAACCACGGTGCAGAAAGACAAAAGGTTTAAGAAACCATAAAATGAATGAAACAAAGAGATAAACAAGAGCAGTCAGAATACCTTGTAACAAACTGCAAATAAAACTGGGGATTTACAGTTCCAGGAGCATTTGGACCAGTTGAGGATAGATCAAAGAATACAGTCAAACAAGTGCTCTTGTCGAGGCCACATAACTTCCAAGCACTGGTATTCCCCTCCCCAATTACTGTGTCGGCAACACTTGGACCTTTCTGCAAGGCTCGAAAGGAAAATTAAATCAGATTACGAAGCACAAGCGAAACATCCTAAAAAAAAGGATTCCAGATATAACCTTTTCTAATGATGAGCAAGGCCCGATAACACCTTGAATTTTGATGTCTTTTGAGCAATTAATCTCAAGCGAACCACTGAAAAATGAAAGGTTAGTAGTCAGTTCAGACGAAAGGATGCAAAGTATATCTTATTGTAGCATTCAAACAATATTCTGTATAATAATTCAGAAAATATGATCTTGAATAGCCAAAATACTCCTTATCTTGCGACACCAACTAACAGAAAAAACTATAGCAAAGTATTGGCACAGAAGCAGAGAAGAAACCAACTTAAAGCAGAGGCCAAGAGACTGCTCGCCATCTTCAAACACCCGCTTGAAGGAATCTTTAAATACGGAATGCCCAAAACTTTCAGACAGAACAACAAGGCCACCTGTACTTTCAACTGCAACTTTCATTTCAACAACAAGGCTTAACAACGTCCTGATGAAAGTATCATTATGTTATGCCGTAAATGGAAAATGGTAGATACCAGACGTGAAATCCAAAAATACAATTTAAAAATTCAGGTTTCTTACACAACGCCGTCCACAGTGAGGGAAGTTTCAGCAATATTTGTAGCAACAATAAACCTCCGGAAATTTGGTGGAGGTGGACTAAACACACGAACCTACAGAAATGGTAAAAGTCAATACAAATTAGAAAACCTTTTGGACCACCAAGAGATCTTGATTGCAGAAACAAAAATCCAGAAACCGTTACCTGCATCTCAGGTGGCAGAGATCCATGAAGAGGATAAATAATAGCATCCATACATGATCCCTCCGCTAAGCTTCTCACTTTTTCCTCCAGCTTTGATACTAACGTCTCTATATCATCCTATTCAAAGCACCATACGGTAAGAGTAAGAAACGCAACAATCTAGATGGTTTCAGTGAACAGAGTATAAGCAAATGACGCAGACCTGTCCTGTCATGAAGATTAAGATATCACCTTCTGGCTCACGAACATGTATATCTGCAAGTAACAACAAGGTTACAAGATTAAACCAAGTCTTATTAAAACTAACGACGTTGAGAACATACCAATAGCTACTTTCAGAGACGACTCAATATAACTGCCGGGACGCTCTTCGCTGTACATTATCTCCACTGGGTATAGCTTTGGAGGTACATTCAACACAGGGCACCCCGAAAAGAATCGAGAAACCTTTTCGCCGTCGTCAAATGTTTAAACTTCTCTCGTGAGCTTCATCCAATATGATCACAGAGTAATCATGAAGCATTGGATTGGAGAGGCTCTCACGGAGTAAGAGCGCATCTGTGAGGTACCTAGGAGAGAGCAATAAACAATCCAACAATGAGGATACAAATCAAAGACGTAACTAAAACAACTGAACATATGTATTCCAATTACTTAATGCGCGTCTTGCTCGATGTTCTGTCTTCGAAACGTATCGCGTAACCAACGTCTTCTCCTAGGCTAACATCAAGCTCCTGCGCCACTCGCCTGAAAGGAGACAAATCACAATGTTAAAAGGAACCAAACAAACAAAGACTCGAATCGATGAATAAAAGGAGGGAAACTCACCTGGCGACGGAAACGGCGGCGACGCGACGGGGCTGAGTGACGGCGATGACGCCGGAGTTTGTGTAGCCGTGTCGATGGAGGATCTGAGAGAGCTGAGTACTCTTCGCCATTATCGCAGAGAGAGACACTCACGGAAGCTTATCGAGCTCAGGAATCGATCAAAATCTAGTTCAGTCTCCCACGAACGACGCGATGGACCGGAACCCTAATCGCACTACAGAGTTTTTTTCTGAGTTCTTTCCGTTTAAAATCTGCTGTTTTTAAACCCGGACCCGGTTGAACCATGAGAACCGGATTATGATGAGGGTTGGGTTATGTCAAAATCCAACTACAATTGAACCGGTTTAAAACCTTTTATCGAATCATCAAAAACCCATGAACTGGTGAACCATTGAACCGTCCAAACCCCGTTTCATATATAAACCAATTTTTTTAATAAAATAATTAATTTTCTTTTTAAAAAGGTAAAAACATGATTTAATAATTAATAAAGTATCATATCTAGGGTTTTTTTCTTTTAACGTCTCTACAACTAAAAACCACAAGATTCAAAAAATTTATTTTTCACGTCACCATATTGTTTTTTATCCTTACATTATTTAAATTTTATTCCATGATTACTTGTGTTGAAAACTTTAATAATTAAAACATGTACTTTTTTTGAAATTTGTGTAATTTATAAAACAACAAATCACTTGTTTTATTTCAAAATATAAATTTGACTAATGTATAAAAAAATTTTAAAAAAAATGCTGTGGATTTAAAGTGATAAAGATCTCGAGAATAAAGTTTAAATATAATTTTTTATTGATTTTAGATTTGAACTATCAAATTATTTTATTACTTTTATTTTATGTTAGTTGTTGTTTTTTTAATTTTTCTAAACATTATTGCTATTGAAACTTTTTTTTTTGTAAGAATGTGCATACTATTTACAATATTTTATTAAATTCAGTTTAATACATCAAACTCGGTCGAACCTAATTGAACCAGGTCGAACCATATTGATCCGTGACCCAAAATATTTTCGGTTCGTTCGTCGTTCCGGTTTTAAAAACACTGCTTATTACTGAGATAAGTCAAGGATCAAGACCCTCTTTCTCCTTTAGCGGGTCTCCTCTGTAAATTCAGCAATTTACTGAGATAAGTCATGGGTCCAACATATTCTAATTATCCTTTCGGGTTAAAATATCTAAGACCAGGAAAATCCGAACTCGACATGACCTGATATGAACCCGACCTGACGATCCAAATCCGACATATTCTAAACTAAAGATTTCTAGAAATAGAGAAACACTTTGGCAGTGCGATCTGGCGGGTTACTTCGGCGCAGGTCTACCCCTTTTGTCCTCAAATTGTTGGTTTCCGGTTTCTAACATATTTGGTGTGGGTAAATATCTTTTTTTCTTTTCCCCCTAAACACTTAAAGATAAATATCTTAAGATAATTGTTGATAAAAAAAAATCTTAAGATAACAGTAAAACAGGTAAGAATATTCTATGCTAACCAAAAGAAAACGTGTTTGAAAGAGAAGCGAAGACAAGAAACACGATCTGCTGCTGCGTGCACGCGCGTGACGACATCAGAGGCGTTCGCCTTTCACCACCTCTCTCCGTCTCTTCTTTTCTGCTACTCAATCCCCATTATTCCTTCGATATGCTTGCATTTCTGGTATTAAGGTTTTATCCCGGCAACCGCTCAGCTTACTGAGGTGTGTGTCCGGAGGTGTCTCCGCTTCTTCTGGCATCGTGGCGAGGTCGTGGGCTCTAATATGCGTCAAGTTTCGTGGTGTAGTTGGTTATCACGTCAGTCTAACACACTGAAGGTCTCCGGTTCGAATCCTGGCGACGCCATTTATATTTTTTTCGAAGGACTTAATGGGCCTGTATTGGGCTCATTTACAAATACAAATCCATTAAGCACTTACGTTATCAGCTCCCGCCCCTGATTCCATGTCAATATTGATTTCATCATTCATGCGATCGTACAAATTGAATGAGAGAGTCGAACGATGCCAAAAAAAGATTGAGAGAGTCAAATGCCGACAGAAGCAAATCAAATTAGTTATTCCTACTTTTTTTTACCAAACAGACATTGATATTGGTAAATAGTATCCATAGTTTTTTTCTCTAACAACTTTTTTGCTATGGGATTGGTGCTTTTGGGAGTTTTATTTATGTCTCATAGCAATCACTCATGCTCGTCAGTCTCACCTGAAAGGGGGAAAGAAAAGGGATGAACGACAGGAGAATCGTTCAGTGAGGTCTGGGATGCTACCCACGCAACACACTGACTTGAGTAAATAGAACTCCCACTATAGAAGTTTAGCTCTAACATGAACAAACAAGACGCCTAAGGCATCACACATCACAAACAATGCGCTGATAGTGCATAGCTAACCCACACACCCCGCATCTCCTCTTACGGATATACATACGCTGCGTCGCTAGTACAGTATGTCTCTGTACCCCCGCCCAACAAAGCTGCGTCAATGCAAACGTCTCTGCACCACGCCCCACACAAGCTGTGTCGCTAGCCCAGACGTCTCTGAGCCCTCGCCCAACAGTAGCGTCGCTAGTCCAGGCATCCCTGAACCCCCGCCTCGCACATAGTCCCTACTCATAACTATGTACGTACATATATATATATATATATATCTCATAACTCAGCATCACACAATCCAAACAATAGTTGAATCCTCTAGACCCCTAATTCCGGTTTACAATAAATGAACTAACTAGCAAACACGACTCAAACAGACTCAATTCATGCTCCGAAATCTAAACTACGATAGAAAGAATTCTACACTGGTACGGGAATTACGGAGTAGACCCTCACCTTAGCAAATGTGGAAATGTAGAGATTGAACTAGATTTTGATCGATTCCTGGTACGGGAATTACGGAGCTCAGGAAGCTTATCTCAATTGATGCCTAATAGTGCCTCTACAATTCAAGATTTTGGGAGATTCTATTTAGTCTTGTGTTGAAATGGTGCATTTTTATCTGTAAAAATTAAGACTAAATACACCATTAGTTATATGTCGTTTGTTCGGAAGGCCACTGCTATCATGTTTGACAACTGGTGATAAGAAATTAAAGTCATCCGTTGTGAGGAAAGTATAAATTTTCTTAGATATATATATTATTTTGAATCACAAATTTTCCTAGATATATATTTTTAATATAGATAACGATTCACACAACTTTATACGTTTTAGATGATCGAAGTAGGGAAATCTACCTCTTTAAAAAGAAATGACAAAAAGAATGATTTGTAAATGAAATCATCAATATTGTAACAGTTTTTTTTGGTAACAGATTATTCTTTTAAACATAAATGAGATGTGATCCGAACTACATACATTTATATTATAGATATATAATCATCAATGTTATTAATATACATGTAACAACAAAAATATAGTTTAGTTACTGTGGATGAGAGGATAAAATAATTCTCCACTAAGAACCTCAAAAGAACAAAAATTAATAACTCGATCAAATGTTAAAACTTAAGTTTGATGATGGAGAATCTTTATCTAGTATTGTCCGTTTTCCTTTAGTTTTTCAACATTTTTGGTAATTTTTAGTTTTGAAAAAATGAGTGATTATTAACCAAGTTTAATTCAATATATACATTGACAATGGTTCGATGAAAAATACAAATATTTTAAATGTGATGTTTTATTACGGTGAAGTTGGAAAACACTGCATAATACCAAATAAGTTTGTTTACTTCTTAACAAGTAGTATATGATAATATATATCAATAATGGACGAGATAACATGTGGTTGGATCCAAATACTTGAATGGTGAAAACATAATACACAATGTATAATAAAGATTTCAGATAAAATTTGCAAACTGAAATAAAATAGTAAATGATTAAAATAGCTTAGCCTATTATATATTTTACTGTCAAATTTTTAACCTATTAAGCATTTACATAAATTTAAGGAACAGATTAGCAAATCAAACTGTCATTTTGTGTTTCCAGTCAACTATACATTCCTATTGTTTTGTTGAAAAAAATTTAGTGTATTATCTATTTTACTCTTTGAAATCCAAATCCGTTTTCTACTATGCAAATGAATTTATTTCAAGATAAACTTGACTTAGAGAAAGTATTTAAATAATGCATTAATCAAAAAATTCATAATAGGTGTACCATATCCATCTTTTGATAATGGCTTATGAAAAGATCACATGTTAAGGCCACCTATAAATTGACTTAAATTAAGCCAAAACATGCTGTTGTAAAAGTATTGATATTTGCTAGTTACATCAAACACACAAATTTAATTAACAAGTTCATATCATATATAAGGAACTACACACCCAAATTAGAAGAAAGAAAATACTTCATCCAAAATAAATTTGTTACATTTCACATAATGCAATAGAGACTGTGCTCCCTCTGAAGTTTCCCAAATTGGTGATCATGAAATATCATATCCAAAATAGTTTGTGTTATGGGTGCAGGACAAAACATAAGTCCAAGATGAAGTTACATGAAAAACAATGTTTCAACATTATATAATCAATCTTTCTTTCACGACATTTACCATTAGAACAGTCAAGTGGTTAGAGTTTTAGAGACTAGAAATGTTATTAAGAAAAATTATTTGTGTTTGATCACAGTTACTTTTTCGGTTTAGTCCCTAGTTACCTATATCGTCAATTTGTATATTAACTAAGAGAAAACTGTCAATTAAATACCAAACTTTGTCAAATTCACCAAAAAAAATACAGACTTCTTTTTGAACCAAATAAACCACAAACTTATCTTGACAAAGCCATAATAGATACACTTTCGGTCAACCTTTTTAATCGTCAAATTGCCGTTTATTGTTAACAGAAACAAATATGACATCGCTTTGAAATTAAGAAAAGAGAACCAAAAACCCCAAATCAATGCTAGTTCTCTCCTCTTAGAACCCTAACCTCCAAATCTGATTTCACCTCTTTTCTCAACAAATCGATCTTCTTCCCTATACGATGAAACGTAATAAGTTTCCGCTATGTCAAGGCATAGCTAGAGAACATGTGCCTCGACCCCGCTTGTTGTTCGTGATGAAATAGCATCTACTGTTAAGGTGATGATAAATATATCAAGGTTTGGAATTTAGACTATCATGGTTGTTTCTTTTTTTTGTTGTGAATTGGGTCAACGTAGAACTTAAGTGTAGTCACTTTGCTATCGTTGGATATTTTTTGTTTTATGCAAATTTTCATGTATGCTTTAGTTTAGTGTCTAACTCTTCTTGTACAAATAAAATTTAGAAAAAGCAGGGACAATGTTAGAGATACAAGAGCTCAAACACAATATATAGATTAATAATCTTACAAATGAGACAAAGATACAGAGTTTAATAAAAAAATGCTTACAACATTCTGAAACAGTCATACAAATATGTGCTTCCACTCAATACAAGAAATTAATAGATGAGATAGAAACTAGAAATGAGCGTAGCTTGAGAGAGCAACGTTTCAATGAATTATACTCAAATTAGATTCTTGATATAAACCCTCCACGATCAAATTAAGATTCCATCTCAACTCAATTGCTCATAAAGAGTTTTTTTTCATGTCTACTCTAAGTCACTGAGTTTTACTTGGGACTGCTCACCTGAAGACAAAACCTTCACACTCACTGAACCATCTTCCCACTCTGTCTTCCCAACCAGTATCAGCCTTCTTGCGTTTATTCGAGCCGCCCTCTTGAACACCCATTTCAACGGTTTACTCTCCAATACCAAATCAACGGTTTGGCCTTTGCTTCTGAGAGTGGTTGCAACAGTGGCTGCAGCTCCTTGGAGATCTTTTTCCAAAGCACACACAATGTTCTCTACCTCTTGTCCCAATTCTGGCAACAAGTTCTTCTCCTTAAGAAGCTACATAGAAGAAGGAAATAAAGCGGGTCAGCTATTCTCAGGCTAAAACTGAACTTTTCCCTGCAAATCCGGGTAATAGAATAGCAACCAGAGACATAAACTTACTTCAACAATTACAGCATCACCAAAACCAAAACCACAAGCAGGAATGTCATCGCCTCCATAAGTGGGGAGTAATCTGTCGTATCTCCCACCACCACATATAGCTCGTAGATTCCCTTTTCGATCAAATCCCTATCAGAAAAGACTTTTTAATATATCACTTCCTATCATAAAAACGTAGGCCAGTATCCAATGTATGGGAAAGATAATGTCATAAAAGCTAACCTCAAAGACAATACCAGTATAATACGCCAGACCACGCACAACAGATGCATCAAACTGTATCCACTCTGAATAACCAAACTTTTCAGCAAGTGAGAAGAGTTGTTTCAGATCTGCAATGGCTTCTCCAGCTCCACCAAGTACATCTGATTAACACAAATTACATGTTTTCTAATTATTTGCAGCTAGATAGAGATTTCAATATAAATAACGAAAGGAATTTACCTTCCAAATCATCCAAGGACTTGACAGAAAGCACTTGCAATAGCTGCTCAATAGCATCTTCTGATATCCCCGTGGAACCAAGTTCCTTTTTTATTTCATCAATGGGGATCTTTTCTATCTAAAATAGCATAAAAGAATAAAAAAAAGTGGAGTATCCATTGATTTTAGAAGATGAAGTAGCCGCAGCAAAATATTGAGATCGTTAAACAACTAACCTTGTCTATAATGATACAAACTCTGCCAAACAAGGATTCAGGTACACCATATTTGCTTAGCATTTCTTGTAAGACCTGTACAAGGAAGAAGTTATGGATCAAGATACTGCAGATCGTGCAAAATAATGTAATATATATTAAGTAATCATACTGGTTAATTGTAAAGCAAAAAACAAGATGTTTCAAATAATCAACATACCTTGCGGCTAGAAACTATAAAACCAACATCTGATGAAGTGATCCCAACTCGTTTGAAGAAGGTGACTATAGATGAAATTAGTTCTGCTTCAGCCTAAAAAGAAATGACTGAGAGGTTTAATCAAAGCAAGAAACTAGAAAGGCCAAAGGAGAGAAAGAAACATACAGTGACATGAGGGACACCAATAATATCCATATTCCACTGGTAATGCTCACGTCTCCTTCCTCTTGTCATTCTCTCGTACCGCCAACACTGCCCAATAGCAGACCACTTCAACGGAAGCGAAACTGATTTTCTGGACCCAAAAAAAAAAAAAAAGAATATACGGAAGATTTAAAAACTGAAGATTTCACTGAGAAAAGAAAAAAGGAGAAGAAATTTTAATTACCCTTTCTGAATGACAAGCCTGGCTAAAGAAGGAGTAAGCTCAGGCCTCAATGCTACACGCCGTTTTCCCCTGTCTTCAAAGCAGTAAAGCTACACAAGTTTGCAAGAGCTTAAGCTAATGACTCTATACTAAAAAGATACTTAAACAGCAACATTTAGGCATATAAAGATCCTACTTGGTCTCTAATCTCCTCCCCTGCTTTTCTGATGAACAAAGCCTCCGTCTCCAACACTGGATAATCCACTTCTTCATACCCAAACAACCTTGATACCTTTCAAAATCAGCTTTGATTTCAAAAAGTTGTATCGAATGAACTAAAAATTCATTTTTTTTTTGCAATTTTGAGTAATAAACCTCTTTGAAATGGTTGAAGAGCCAGTTGCGGAGACGCATATCCTCAGGAGCGAAGTCACGAGTTCCTTTAGGCGGATTCACATCGATCTTCTGAATCTCTTCTTCTGCTCCATTCACCAATGGAGCCACAATCGAACCGGACCTGCCTCCGTCCGATTTCGTCGCTGCGGCGGTACATATTAGGCGCCTCGGGTTAGAGAACAGTCGAGGCGAAGAGGAAGAAACGAATTCGAATCGGATAGGTCTCAAGCACGAGCTCAATCGCGTCGTCACGATTTGAATTGCTCGCATCCTTTTGGCTGGCTTTGACTACGATGATAAAGAAGGAGAGACATAAACCAGAAACTATTTAATTGTTTTAGGATAAGAACCGGAATCAATTAAAGCAGATCACTAACCGGGTTTGTATCTTTTTTATACCAAATCACAAATCATTTAACCAATCGAAGTCTAACACATATGATATGGTTTACAATTTTTTAAAACATAAACTAGATTCTGACCCGCCATTTTATATTTTTTATTTTATTTTTTTGTGAGAAAATTTAGCTTTTTATATTTTTTGTAACTATATTAAATATGTCAAGTTACATAACTGTATACTTATTATGTGTTTTCTTGCGTCATGCACAAACATAATAATTTTAAATATAATATTTGTTTTAAAAAAAATTATGATTTACATTTCAATATTATTATTTTTCTATTTTAGTTTCAATATTTCTATAAGAAATCATAAACATATTTTTTTGTAATCTTATTTCTTATGATTTGGTGTAAATTTTTCAATAAATATAAATGCTAATAAATTTGAAATTTTGTTTAATTTAGTTAAAATATGTTAAACTGGAAAATCAATTGGTTAATTAACATGATGAAGATGAACATATAAATTTAAATAATTTTTAAACATTTAATTATTAATATTTTTTGGATTAGTGTTACTTTAGTTTTGTATTTTTTGATGCACATTTACAATTATATTTATACAAATATGATATATAAATTGACGTACAATTTTATATTTTTGTAATTGTATCTAGCTTATTTTTATTAATGCAATATATATATATATATATATATATATATATATATATATATTATTTAATTAGTGAAAATTAACATCAATGATGATATATGCGTAATTAATGATTACCATATTTAAAATTTATGCAGAAAAATTTAAGTTTTTATAAAGAAATTTTACATATCACAATTTAGATGATGCCATGTCAATTTTTTCTAAAGACATGTCGTTTTTTTGTTTTCATGTCATCATTTTTTTAGAGAGAATGATTGTACTGATGATATATTTATAAATCACTTCGTAAATAATAACTAGGGGATCATATGTATTTTGGAATTTATTTTAAACTTTATTTCTAAAGTTTGTAACATATTATATTTTCTTAGTACTTGCCTAACATAATTGATCAAAAATATTCGTATCTTAAAAAATGATTTGGAATCGACCCCAAAATCAAAGTCTCATAATCTTTCATATCCGGCATATACACTCAGAAGGGTTTTAAAGTGTTAGATCAGAAAACCATATCAAATCCAACCCGCATCGAAAACCGAACAAATTCTTTAAACAATGTTTGAAACATTTTTTAATATATTTTTTAATATACATATATATATATATATGTGTGTGTGTGTGTGTGTGTGTATGTGTGTGAATGTGTTAATATGGTATTCACTAACTTTAAGTAAAATCACATTTAATAAATAATTTTAATCAAATAACCTATTTAAAATTCCGTTAAACTAAAACCCGTAAAAGATATTTTTATGAATAATACTTCCATAATAACATCAGCTGATCGTGTTAATAATTTAATAAACCTGTTATATTTTTTGTTTTACATATGTTTGTAGAAATTTATTTTTATATCTGTGTCTTTCTTTGTAATTATATACGATTTTTTTTGTTATCATATTTGTGTTATTATTTTTAGTCATACTTGTGTAATTTTTTTAAATGATTAGTAAGAAGTTTTGATAATTATATTGAATTTATGATATTGCATAACTATACAATTAGGCCAAATCAATTTAATACAAAAATGTTCCCTGAAATGTTCTTGTTTGTTTAATAAATACTAAAAAAAATTGAAGATGTTTATGTGTGGTCTATATTATTAGGTAACTGCATTTAAGATGATTCTGTTATTATCCCCCAAAATTTGCATCTAATTTTTTTGTTTTTGTTTGATTAAATAAGACATATAGGTGCAGTTACAAAAAGTAGTCACCGATAATTTTGCAATATAAGTGGTGGTTATGTCCACAATCTATATTTCAATTTTGTTGCAGTTATATTAAAAAAGTATGTATCATTAAATTTTTAAATTGGACTGAAATAATATCAACTTATGTTAACAAAGATGATATTGGTACAATTTCTTTTTTTTTTAACTAAATAGTCAGTTAATAAAAATAAATTTTTAGAAAATGTAAAACTTCATGCATTTTTATTATTTAATAAATTTAACAAAACTTCATTAATTGATTATATTTTAATATTATATAAAATATATATTCGTAAATGTTTTGATCCTATCACAAATTGTTCTTATAAGAGTTATACATGTGTTGTAATGATTCGAATTCAATGCTAGTGTTGCCGTCATGTTATTCATGTTATTCTTGACTAATCTTAATTGTGTTTACATGAAAAAAAAGTTTATGATATGTTAATCAAAAATTTTAAATATAAATAACATACCCATAATTAATAAAGTGTTGCAAAACTGCAACACCAGCATTGAATTTGGATTAATACAACACATATATAACTCTTATATGTACGATTTGTGATATGATTGAAACATTTACGAATATATCTCATGACATGACAGCTGATGTGGCGACTGCTGTATGATTTCACCGAAAAATTATAAGTCGGGTATCTTTTAACACAGTCATATAAGTTCAAGTATTTTTTGGCACATCCATATAAATCAGGTATGAATCGAATATATCAGATATGTTGGTATGAAATGATCGTTTTTTCCGTTTATTTTCTCAACTGGTCTTTTTCTATATGAAATAAAAGTTCCAAATACTATTTACCCTACTGCACCCATCATCTCACGATCTTTGGAAACAGTAATCTTTTTCTCTAGATAAAATTTAACTCAAACACTTTAACTCAAACTCATCTATACTTGCCTAAATTCATAAATTCTTAGTGACAGCTTCTATTCTCTCTCTATAGTGACCATATCTATCGTATCGAATGCGGGATCCATATCAACATAATTTCTGGCAAACCCACGGTGGCACAACAATATACTTCAAACGGGTAACGGAGTAAGCCGATCGTACTCCAAAGTTTGATGAACGTTAGTGTCCAGGCTATTTTTTTTTTTTGCTAAAAATGTTAGTGTCCATGTTAGTAACTCTAAAAACACTAAAACTCTTAGCTTAATCCTAAAATGTGTCGTGTTGAAATTTCTTTTCCATAAACCTTTTTCTATTCGCCGTGAACAGTGTTTCCGGCCGACGGCGTGGGCTTCCATAGCCACCGTCGGTCCAGCTCTGATTTTTTTTTCTTTCTCATTTCGTTTCTTTGCATGGTTTTGTAGATGGGAGTTTGTTTCTCCTTTTTGTCGTGTTTCTAGGAAGTTTTAGGGTTTCTGAGAGGTTAAGGCTTTTATAGCTTTGCCGTCGTCGGATTTTGTCCCCGGGGATGGAGGTTCTCCTAGCTCCACGTCGCCGGCATCTGTGACCTTTTTCTGTGAAGGCGGTGGTGGTTTTGGCTCTGCGGGAGCCAAGGGTTTCATTAGATCTATGGATCTGGATTTGTTCTTTGGTGTGGTTCTCGTTGTTTATGTGACTAAATCGGTCTTCTTTTGTTGGTCTGCGACGGATGAGATATGCTCTCCGGTGAAGAACCTTAAGCGTTGAAGATTGTAGAGACGGAAAAACGGGTGTGGATTCTTCCAAAGGACGATTGTATCTCTCTGGTGGAAGTTGTTGATGTCTAGCGTGAAGTTTTTCCTTGGTGTTTGTGAAGTAAGATGGTGATTGGGATCTCGCTCTGGCGATTGACGCCCTACGTTAGTGGAAACACGCGAGAGGAAAACGTTTGCGGTGACGATGGTGTGGAGACCACGGATTCCGGTGTGTGCCGGCGAATCGATGGTGGCGGTGACGGCTCGAAGCGGCGGCATGTCGTCTTCATCTCTAAGGTTTCAGTAAGACGGGTTTTGGGTCTTGGTGTAATCTTGTGAGTATATGTTGTATAGGCCTTTTGGGTTGTAATATTCTGGGCTTTGACCCTGTTTTATTAATAAATTCTAGATGGAAAAAAAAACCTTTTTCTATTATAATCTACTGATAGTTTCTTTTATGAACCTTTTGCTACATATTGGGTGAAAGGGATGAGTCAATAACATTTTCATAAAAATGACATTAAATTACTAAGATTGTTAAAAGTCTCACATTTTAAAATTTGTGAACAATGATTTAAATTTTTGTTATAACAAGATACAAATGATTATAAAACTATATAACTAGACTAATTTTTTAAATATATAATACTGTTTAAACTAAATTATATACCATATAAAAATAAATATTCAAGTTCTTAAATTTACATTAAATAAGTACTGAGAACTTAATATTTTAATGTTGCAATTTTCATTGAACTTTTAATAGGAATATTAATTACTAAAATTATTAAAGTCCACGTTGAAATTTTGTTTTCAGTAGTTAAAGTTTTGTTATAAAAAATACTAATGACTATAAAATCATATGAATACGAAGTCTTATTTAATAGATAATCATATTAAAAGTATTAATATATATATATATATATATATATATATATATATATATATATATATATATATATATATATATATATATATATATATGTTAATATCATTTAAATTTAATTATACATCATAGAAAATAGGTAAATGCGATTGTTTTTATTTATTAATCATAAAAGGTTGTAAATAAAAAGAGTGATTATTTAGATTTATGTATTCATACCAATTTAACTATATATATATAACATTTACTTGCTTCTTAATTATTCAATTTATTTATTATTTATTTATTTATCATGCGCAAGTCGGGGATAGTGGTTTTATTATTACAAATGAATATTTACAGATGCAATAAGAGTGTGCATGGCATTTTCAAAACAGAAATTGGGAAATTGTCAAATTTATCTAGCCCTAGGGATAGATTCAGAAGCAGCGGAGAGACTAAAGTTGACATAACCTCTCGAGGACATCTCTTTGCTGCCTTGTTTCCTTGCATTTTCCAAGGCCATACACTCGTTTAGCTCCATCGCAACGTGTGCCTTTGTTGGTCTCCGGTTGGAAGACGGGTTCACACTAGCCAGAGCCAGCTCTACAATCTTCCACGCACCATTTGTGTCATAGTCCCCCATAAGTTTGGGGTCGATGATGTTCCTGATGTCTCCTTTCGTGAGCATTAACACAGCCCATTCATTGATGTGGGTTCTCTCCCGGGTTTTATCTATAACAGGCTGGTTTGTGATGATTTGTAACAGCACTACACCAAAGCTGTATACGTCGCTCTTCTCACTCAGCGAGTTTGTTTTGTTGTACCTGAAAGAGTACATAACTTTCTCACCACTCATTTGAGCAACAGAACAAACATAAGTGACGATAAATGAGTTCACTTACTCGGGGTCCAGGTAACCAGGTGTGCCCGCAACTGCAGTCGATACATAGTAATCGCCATCGATTGGAAAAGATCTAGAGAGCCCAAAGTCACCTAATTTAGCTCCATACCGCTCATTCAATAAAATGTTTGTAGTTTTCACATCTCTGTGGACCATCGGAGGCTGACATCCATTGTGAAGATACTCTAATCCTGTTACAAATGGTTTGGTTTATCTCAATATTGCTTTGAGACATCATCATATACAGAACATCTAGTTCAACTCTTTTTTTTTGTCATGAATCAGACAAAAAGTAGAGATAACAAGTCGGAGTATTGTTCACCTTGTGCTGCCTCTACAGCTATTTGCATCCTGTTTTCCCAGGTTAGGACGTTGCCCCCGCGTTTTCCTGTAATGGGCATTGAATGTTAACAACTGTGAAAGGATCTGGTTTCAACTAAATCAGAGTCTCTTAGGTAAAAGCAGGGGCAGAAGCACATGAAGATATATGGGGTCAAGTGACCCCACTAAAATTGGGGGAATTTTTTTTAGTGTAATTTAAAAAAAAAATTCTAATATTTAGTTAAAATTTGGCATTTGACCCCAATAGTTTAAGTAAAATGTTTTATATGCCCCCATTAATTTGTAAAAAAAGTATTTTTGTTATAATAATATATAAATTTCTAATCTAAATATTAAATTTATATATTGTGATCCCGGTTAAAAATATTTCTAGCTCCGTCACTGAGTAAAAGTGTTTACCCGACATGTTCTCACTCAGGTCTCCATTTGCCATGTATTCATAGATCAAAGCCAAGTTATCTGTTACAAAAAAAAAAAAGAGAGCCAAGTTATCTCCATCATCACAGTATCCAAGAAGCCCCACCAAATTTCTGTGATGAACTCTTGAAAGAAGGTCAACCTAAGAAATATAATAAAATAATCATTTCATGATTTGAGAAACTTCAAAGAAAACAAAGATTAACTCCTTGTTAAAAGTACCTCTGCTTTGAACTCCTTGTACCCTTGAGCTGATGAATGAGAGAGCATTTTAACAGCTATTTGAGTATCATCCAAGTTTCCATAATACACTGTACCAAAGCCTCCTTTGCCAAGAACTCTCAAAGTTATTAGTTACTAGATATGAGCCCGTTGCGTTGCAACGGTTTTTTTATATTTTAATTTAATAAAAACAGAAAATAATAAACTATTTTATTATAATTTTATGATTGTCTTTTACATAAGTTGTGAAGATTTATTTTATAGTTAAAACAATTGTTCTATATAAGTTTAAGTTAATACATGTATTTTATATATCATGGTTCATAGACGAATTGTTATCAAAATTGTACTTAGATTAGAGAAAAACTATCCACTTTCTTATGAAAAAGAAACTGAAAGTCAAATAACACCAATTAAGACAATTACATATGTAAAAAAGCTTCTTAAATGCATTGTACACAACAACAACAATGCAACAATCATGTACCCAAACTTCATTGATGCTGGTGTCAAACATACCGCCATTGGTAAAAAGCTAACGATTACATAGTTCGGATTCATCATTATAATAAAACCAGTCTAATGAGTAAAATCATTTTTTGGCGAATATAAAAAGAAAAAAAAAATCTATTTCACGATAGTTCTTGGATAATTTTTCTTTATATTGATGACTTATTTTAAGAATAGTTATGTTGTCTTCCATAAATTTTAATTCATATTTTTGTTTCAATAATCACAGTGTTTTAAACAATTTATTAGTTTTTCTTTGTTTTTTTAACAAATACTTCACTTTTAATTATTTTTCAAAAAAATATTAGTTATAGTTAATTAAAACATATAAAACTGTGAACTCTCTCTATATTGTTTAAGACTAATGTTACACAACATCAATCAATATGTATTATTGATAGTCAATTAAATATCAAATATATTGCTAGATAAAATATCAAATTTGATTGATTTAACATCGATAGTGTGATTTTAACTTATTTTTCTATATATCATATATTACTGAAAACTTCTTAATATATAATATTTTGTAGAAAACCATTGTCGTTATGTTTTAAAAATCTAATGCTCTGTAGTTATAGTGATTTTTGATTGTACGGCATATAACTGTAAAACATGACTTGACAAATATAGACAACTTCTTTTAAGTTTTAACATTTACTTTTGTTGACATTAGATAGCTAACTCATACAGGGAATAGATATTTTCAGTTTGAAATACGATCTTGCATATGTTGGTCTAGGAATAAAAATTCATTTTCACACATAACTTTCAATTAAGATTTCTGTTTCAATTACCTAGGTCTTCTCTTTGATTTAAATTCTTTAATAGTTGACCTACAATAATGAAACCAATTTTCTTAGTAGCATGGAGAAATCTATTTTTCCATGTATCTTTCAGTTAAGATTTATGCTTCAATAATTAGTAATCTTATATATAAGTAATCTTATATTTGATGTTAATAATGGTAGTTTTTTTTTGGGTTTATGATTTCTTAAAAAGGAAATTAACTATTTAAATAAGAAAGTTGACTATTTATAAAAAAAATATTTGAAATTATTATTCTACAAATATTTTTTATTAGGATTTGAAGAAATAAAAATTTTTTAATATTTCAAAAAATATTTGAAATTATTATACTATCAAATATTTTTTACAATTTTATTTTCTTATTGTAGATTATTTTTCGTTTGTGAGTTTTCTTAAAAGGAAATTAACTATTTAAATAAGAAATTTGATTATTTATAGAAATCTATTTGAAATAATTATTTTACAAATATTTCTTTTGATTAGGATTTGAAGAAAGTAAAACTAATATTAAACACTCTTTTACAATTTTCTTATGTTCAAGATTATAGAGAAGAACAACTACTATCAAATATTTTTTACAATTATATTTTCTTTAGAAATTAAGAAAAATAAAATTAGTACTAAATAAATTATTTGACAAATTTTTTAATTTCAAATTTCAAAATAAAAAGTGAAAAATAGTATTAAACAATTTTAAAATTACTTTAAAAATCCTCTCTTATCAAATACAAATTTTCCTTATTAAATTTATATGGTAATTTTCCTTTTTAAAAGAATCTGGTGATAAACATGATATTATAATTTATTTAGTTAACAAATACGAAATTTTCCTTATATTTTTTTTCAGATATTTTCCTTATTTACTTTTTGTTGGTAATGAACATGATATTATAACTTATTTAATTAAAATGGTGTCAATACAAATAATATGAAAAATATTAAAATTATCTAAAATAAACAATTATAATTATAATAAAACCAAAATATATTTGTAAAAGTTCAAATAAATGATTTTATAGTAATTTTCTTTTTGTATTATAGCCAAAAAATGAAAAAAAAAATTATATGCTAATTTTCGTTTTTTATAATTCCTTTTTATTATCTAAATATATATTTTTAATCATTATATATTTAAATACATGTAAAACTATTTGAAGAAAAATTACTATAAAATAATATCTTGTTTAGGAATTTAAAAACGGAAATATTACCTTTACTGATATTTATAGTTACTTTTTAACAAAAAAATGTTTTTGTTATTATCTTAATATATATATATTTTTAATAATGAGATAGATTAACACATGTCATAATCTTAGATATATAATCGCCATGTGTCGCAATCATGTTAATTAGTAACTTTGAAAACTAAACTTTATATAATAAGATTTTCAGCACCTTGTGATATGTGATCTTGAGGTCCTTACTTTTAACTCCACTGGCAGTGACTGATATGGGTCCTGGAGCTGTAACACCGTATAAAAATATCTGAAATGAAGAAACTAAAATAAAAAAATACGTGAGTGTGACTACTAAAATCAAAATCGTACAATTCCTTTTTCTTCTAATAACGAAAATGATGGCCAGGATGACTAGCAGAGCAAATACTTACAGCTATAAATATATAAATTAATTGGTGTGACGGTTCGGGTACTTACAGCTCTATCAACTGTGTTAGCTTGGCAAATTCAGGTGTTATGCTACCAGTCAATTTGCTGTCTGTCAAGTTCCTAATGTATCCCAAAGAGTTAGAATTTGAGAAACCACGAAACAGAATGAATCTTGAGATGAACAAACAAAACATACAGGGATATGATCATTGGTGAATCAGCATTTGGATAACTGCACTTCAAACCTTCCCAGTGTAAAGACTGAGGAGCACATGGATCTCCTTGCCAGCTAACCTTTTCTTTCAACTCGTAACTTTGCTTGATGTTAAACATAGCAGAAAACTGATTAATCAGCACATTCCATAAACCAAACAAAGTCAAAAGACAGAAAAGAAATTAGTAAAAGAATGTTTGTTTAATAAACATGCTTGAATTACCTTCATCTTGGTTCGTGTCGAGCTGTAGAAAGTTTAAGACTTTATAAATCTCGAGGGCGTTGATAAGAGGAGGAAGAGTTGAGTTTCCAGTCATTACACAAGAGAAATTGAATTTCCCATCTGGAGAATCCAAAGCTCTTGGGTTATACAATGTACTCATTTGGAGTTTCTGAGGCCTATAATAAGGGAACCAATTTTTGCCACCATTAAAAGTAATGTTGAACTCTCTGGTCTCATTAGCTTCAAGATTATGCATTTCTGCGAAATGCATGTATATATATGACTGTGCAGTGATGTCGCCGAGAGTCCAATTTAAGGTCAGAGGCTGACTAGTGTTTTTAGGGACAGCAGCAGTTTTCGCCACAACTTGTGGCACATCGTAGAAGTTACTTGTATTGACAAAAAGGTCCGTCCTTATAGATACCCTTTGGTCGTCTGTGTATGGAAGCCAGGTTCGGTCGTGGATGTCCTCATCATACCTATAAAAGGAAAGGAGAGTATTAAATTTGGAATCTCTTTGTCATCCGTTACTGATTCTCTTATTATTCAAAACTTTATCTTACATATTATAATCTGAACTAGATGATAACCCGCGCCTTACGCGGTATGAGTGTTTTAACTACGATGTATTATAAACAATATTCATTTTGTTACGAATATTTTTTTTATTGCATTTGATTAAGGATAGGCATTTGAATATCTTTTGGTTCGGTTTGGTTATATTTATTTTGGATCTTTGCGAGTTCGGATCTTTGCAGGTTTGATTTGGGTTCTGAAAACATATTTACTTTTTTTAATTAAAATTTAAGTTCATATATAGTTTTAGCTTTTCAAAATCTAAAAATAAAAACAATATATAACATATAAATTTGAATAATGTATACTAAAATACTTAAACTTAACATAAAAAAATAGTTTAGGTTAAATATTTGGATAGAAAATCAATAGATATTTTAAGTATTTAAGGTATTTTGAGTATAGTTTAATAGTTTTAAGCATGTACTTTATTTTTATATATTTCTTAGTATTTTGGTAAATTTTTTTAAAAAACATATATATTTTGTATATTCTTTTAGATATTAAATTTTAAAATAATTAATTTAGTTAAATATATAAATCTGGTTTGAATCCGTTCCGATATCTAACAATTTTTCATTAAAGTTGAGTACTACTTTTCAGGTTGGATTTGGTTTTATTTTTTGGATTCAGATTTTTTCCAGTGCTATATTGTTTATTGTAACAAAATTTTAAACGAAAGTGACGATGATTCATATTTATTTTGGGTATGAAGCAATTTTTAAACCAAAACACATTCTATGTACATGGTTCATTCGAGTCTGGTTATCTGGATATTAAATTTTTAGATCAATCTGATTACTTAATTAGTTTTAGTTTGTGTTTAATATTACTTTCAAATCTAGTTTGATTCGATTCATCAGGTCCATATATTTTTTCATACTTCTTTTCTTATACTAATAAAAATAAAAATAAATGTAAAACAAATATTCTTGGCTTTAGACTATACTTTAAGAATAATAAAAATGGGCATGTTACAAAATTGACGTAGTCTATAACCAATTACGTGTATTTTTTAATAAAAAAAATCCTGGGAACTATAGTAAAAATACTATATAATCGAGCAAAAGGAGCAAAAAATGCGTATAAATTAATGTGATCTCTTTACTCGGCATCTGAATTTTGTTTTTAATTGATATCACAAATTTTATTTCCTTTTAAAAAAAATTCTAGTTTTTTTAATAACCTTATTGTGTTTCTAATTCTTGGTAGGATATGAAAACTTCATAAAGAAAATCAATATTTGGCTAAATTAAAATTCCAACTTCGTGTGGAATGTTTTTTACTTGAGTTTTCTTAATTCATAATCAATCACTATTATTTGCTTCTTTCGTGAACTGAAACCTCAATCATAACCAAATTTGGCAAGATATAAAACTTTTAATATCTAAAATATTCTTACTCCAGCATTTTAATTGTTATTAATTTTAATGATATTATTCAATAGTTGTGTAAAGATAATTTTAACTAATTTCAATTCGCGATTATAAATGTTAAAAGTGTATGAATCAAAAGAGTTGATTGGGAAAAAAATAGAATGCGAATACATTAAATAAATTGTCTCAAGTGCAATTAAAAAAACTTCAGGTGTGAACGCATTTAATGTCAAACAATTGTGAAGATGACACGTAAGCATATTCAAGAAAAATAGTGTGAACGCATTAATTACGAATGCTTTTCTTTTAATATATAAGGGATTAATTAATAGAATTTCATATTGCCCCTACTTTTTCTCCCAGAATTTAAAATTTCAAATTTCAAATCTAATTTATTAATTTAGGGATCAAGTTTATGGAAGCATTGGCTTATACATTTCTTTAGTATCGACTTTAGGGATCATTTTTCGCTATCTTTTTTCAGGAACCGCATAAAATTTTAATATAAAAAAAATATCCTACACCAACCAAATTTACTAAAATAATATGATAGATACTACTTTGTATAAAATTTATTCATAGTGTTCTTAAAATGTTTATCAGTTAGACATTAGTATCAACTAGAACACGGGGAAATGTACCATTTGGTATAATTAGATTCTCGGACAATGGTACAATTTGAAATAACTAAACTCTAGTTATACCAAGTTATACTTGAACAATGGTATAATTTAGTATAACTGAGTTCTACTTACACAAAATTATACATTTATACTAAGCATGTATTCGAGTAACTATGCAACTTGGTATAACTACTTGATAGTAGTACAGCTACATAAAATTTGTACTGTATACTATCACATATTACAACTACATGAAATTTGTACTATAACTACATAAAAGTTGTAGTACGTATACTGTCACATAGTATACTACTTAGTATACTGTCACATAGTTATACCAGGTTGTATTATGCTGATAGTGCAATTTAGTATAACTATTCTCTACTTTTTAGTTATTTTGCATTATTACCAAAATCTGTGAATTCAAAAGAAATTGAAAGTGAAAAAAAGGAAATCAACCAAGAAATGAAACAATTAGAAGAAATCAAAGAATAAGAAAAAGAGAACAAAAAAATGAAAACCCCTAAACTGGCCATAATCTTAAATGCAAAAGAAGAAGATTGCAAACAAAGGAAAACTAAAAAAGAAACAAATCAGAAGAAGAAGATGAAAGGGAAATCATAAAAGAAGAGACATAAAGAATTTGAAGAATATTTTGAAAAAAACAGAAAAAAAAAAAAAAAAAGAATCCAGGGAGAGAAGAAAAGAGAGCCTGGTTTAGATATATAGTTTAGGAGAGAAATAAATTAGGTTAAAAAGAGTGGTAAATTAACTGATAAATTTATTAATGTTTTTAAAATTTTATAGCAACTTTTGAAATTAAAGAAAAAAATAAATTGATCTAATATTTAGAAAGAGAGTTTTTTTAAAAAAAAAAGGCGAGAAAGAGAGTATTTAAGAAATAAACTTTTGGTTGTATTAGTATATGAGCATTTAATCGTTGTTGTTAACTTAACAGAAAGAACAAACCAACAATTACAAATACATAACCTTTCTGACTCATTCTTACCTGACAAATAATGGTGTGGATGAAAAGTAAACTCTTGAGAACAAGACCAACGAACCACTTTGCGTGACATAAGTTCCATTGTGTAAGGGACGGATTTCCAAAGAGTTAATGAACGGTGTCGTTTCTCCTGTCTTAACAAGACAAACTTGAAGACGGTTTTGTGTTAAGACATGGATCATCTCATGGTTCGAACCATATCTGCCTCGAGGGAATGATACAGAAGTCCATTTGTTAAGACCAATGTGAAGGTCAAACCTTGGGAGTCTATTCAGATCGTCATAGTTCCCATAATTAAAGGATGCTTTGATCAGATATTTCTGGTTAGCTGTGAGGTTAAAGTTGTAACAGTTTCTTTCACCTTCAGGAAAGCTTCTTAAGGTCCAATATTGTTGCTGCAAACCCGTTTTGTTCGCATCATTGATACTCCCGACCAATCCGCTATCGATGTAATTCGCATCTGATTCGTATGTTATATTCGTCGTCTTCTCCGTATAAACCGTTTCCTTAGGGACCAACCCACAAGCTAAACTGATGAATTCTGTTCATGATCAACGTTATTTTATTTAAAAGGGTTTAATCGAAGCAGTAAAAGCATGAAGAAAATAAATGTAAACAGAGTAAGAACCTGACTGATCTTGAGCTTGAACTGATTCAAAAGTACCATAGGCTATTATCAAGAGCAGCAAAAAGCCATGAATATACTTCATCTTTTTCTTTCTATATTTTTTTATGCGCGTTGGTTGCTCTGATTCAGAAGAGGCTATTATTTATGGTTCGTTCATTCGTCTTAGATTGGCGGAGACTCATGAGATTACATTGTAGGTACTAAGTCAAGTCAATGTATTTCGGCTCTCATAAGACGTTGTTACCTGTGTCCTAGTGCAATCCCATATCCCACAAATGAACTACAGCCACGTGTCTGCCGTAAGAAAGCTAACAAAATAAATCAGCCTACAAGAACGAAGATTCTGCGAACAATCTCTTTGAAACCTTCCTATTGTTTTTTTATTTCGACTGTTACTATCAAAGCTAATAGGTGGACACAAACCATAAATAAAGCTGAACAATAATTAGATTGTTCTTAAATAATAATAACCAGGTGATTTGTCAGCATTTGTGGGTTTAATAATTTTCCAAATAAAATATAAATAGATACAATACCAATTCAAAAAATATTAGGATAAACTAATCATGCTTTTGAAATATTAATTAACTAAAATAGTAGATTTTTATATATGTAAAGTTTAATTTAATAAATTTTCCTTTATTACGTAAATAAAATTTTAAAATTAATATATTCATAAAAATATATACATGGATTTATTTATTTTAAAATATTGTGATGTAAAATTATTTTAGATAAAGATGATTATCAAAATTAATGAAATTTGTTTTTAATTTATGAGTAATTATCTATTAAGAATCCAACATAATTATTTATTAATAAATGCTCTAGTTTTTAACAAAGAGCAAAAAAATCACTTTTTACATAATACAATAAATATTTTTGGATGTTTTTGTCAATTCTTTTTTCAGAAATTATCATATAGATTAATTTATGACCTTTAGATCAAATATTTTCTTTAATTTTCTCGAGAAAAAAATCTTTGTGCTGACTGCTGAGCACCAATAGTATCAACTATCGAAATAGAGCCAGGTCCTTTCTCTCGCGTTGATTTTATCAGGAACGACTCATACATAAATAATATGATACTAGGTGTTTTGCCCGCACTTGCGGGCTTAATAATTTTAAAAAAACTTTCATCAATTCAAAAATTATTACAATAAATGTTTTTCATCTTTTTGAAATATCTAATAATTAAAATATATTATTATTGTTATATATAATAGAAAGGTATTTTGATAAATATATTTAATAACATAAAACAAACTTGGGAACCATTAATATACACATAATACTATATACATAGGTTTATGTTTATTTAAAAGTATTATGATGTAAAATATTTTTGAATAACATATTATAAAATATTTTAGATAATGATGATTATATAATTAATGAAATTCTTTTTCTAAAATTATTTCTAATTATATATATATATTAAAATAGAATGAAAAAAAATTAAAATAGAATGAATTTATTAAAATAAAATAAGATAAATTTAACTATAATATTATCATTAGAGTGTTTATATATTCTTTTGATAATGATAAATTATTAGCTAAATCCAGGAAATTATTTATTAAGATTAATAATCTATACTATATGTATATATGTTAGAAAGAATCAATTTGATATTATTAAACCAAATATAATATAAATATATATATAATATTTTAAAATAAATATAATATAAATTTTACTATGATATTATCACTACAAAATTTTAATCATTATCAAGGTAATAATAAATATCAGTTAGATCATTAATTATTTAATAAAATTAATAAATCTATACTATACTAAAAGGAAAATACTCTCCAATTCTAAGCTGTCCACGTCAGCTCTAATATGATCCACGTCATCGTCAACACCACGCCAGCAGTCATCTTCTTCGTAAATGTTCATATCCATTTCTCCACTCCTTTTATTTGTCAAGCCGACTTCTCCACTCCTATCTACGACTTCTCTCATCCTCTTTCAATTAATCCTCTTTTAAACACGGTAACATCTCAATGACCACTCGCGCTTCAGCTTCTCCTCTATTGCTATAAACTGTATTCATTTTTTTCTGCTTAAGAGGAAGAGAAACTCAAAGGAGGACAAAGATGGGAGGCTGGACTCTTTCTTCTCTCCCCCAATCTCCGGAAATCTCTTCCTCTTCGTTCTGGGAACATGGAAACAGTAGAAACGCCTTCTGTCTCCGCCATTGCTGAATGAAGAAGATGAGGACAGTTATAGTGATTGGGAACGTGTGCATAGCAGAAGATGCCAGTTGAGTTTGTGAAATGGTGTTGCTTCAGTTGCATATGGCAAATCCTGGTTATATGGTTCATTGCTATGTATATTTTGCTTGCTTTTTCATGTTTGAATACTTTTGTTTCTGATCTTATCATTACCAGTATCTGCAATTATTTGTAGGCATGGATTTTTGCATCTCTGTTATTTTAAAGACACCGTCTCTTACCGAAGTCGAAGAGAAATGTGGAGGTAAGATGTTAATTTCTTTTGCTGCTTTTTGAACATGCCCTTAAGATATATTGCTATTTCGGTTCCACATTATCTAACTTCAAGTAACACTAAGCGTGCTCACGTCTCTTCTATCTTGATCTTAGGAAAATCATCTGCAACTAGCTCAACAGTTGTTGGTTTCGAGTAGATAATGTTGTTGCGCTCAGAAGTATGATTTTGTTACTGTTATAGTTTCGTGAGATATCTGTTGATGTCAATTCAGTTTATTTATCTCCAAAGCTTTTCTCCGTGCAATTATTTCGCAAGAGTTCCAGATGGTGAGCTGCTAACTTAATTGTCTTAGAGACATATCTAACTATGAGTAGTTTGTTTATTTCCTTACTTTTGCAAACAAGTCACTAACTGTTTTTTTCTTTCAATTTTAAGGTCTACACTTCAGAGCATGTTAGCGTTGTTAATATCACAAGCTGAGTTCTACAAGTATTAAACCTGTTTCTAATATTAAATAAAAGTCACTGGACTTGAATATTATTTGATAAATTACAGAGGTGTAAGAGCAACTATTACATGTCATCGACAATATATAGTTGACCGGTCCGGCACATGTTACTATCACGAGCTAATTACCAAAATTAATTCATCATTTGACGAATATTTGTCCACCATATCTATAACCATATTACATACAACAAAGCCACCTTCTATGCTTTTAACATTTAGGAAACCGGTGATTCAACCAAAACAAACACAAAAAAAGTTGTGCATCTTTAGACGATGGAAAAACATGTAAACCCCCCCCCCCCCAAATGAAATCAAAAAGTACATAGACTAACACTCTTCTTTTTATTTGAAAAAACATAGACTAACATTCTTGACACAATGTTTAAAAAGAACACAAATGCAACTCACAGATACGGAGTAAATGTCCAAAACAAACATCAATGCTACATTAACAACAAATATTTCATTTGATACACACGTGGTCAATCATTTTTATATCTTGAGATAATACTTCAAAACACAAGAGTTTTAGATATTAATAAACATACGCCACAAATAAAAAGTTACTAGGCATGAATATTTTTAAGAAAATAAAAAATAAAAATTTGGACAGAATTTTGTTAGTTTTAGTTTTATTTGAACTATTTAATTTTTCTTCCAATATATTCAACTTGGCTATGCTATCTTTAAAATAGGGAAATTCAATTTTACCACGAATTTGTTACTACTTTCAAATGTATCATTAAAGGATAACAATTTTCATATTAAGTTTGTGATTAAAAAAATAATTAAGACGGTTAAATCATTTATAAATATTAAACAGAATTTAGACAGCATTAATAAAAAAATTAAAGTCAACTCCACCTCTTAAATACTAAAAACCTAAATAATAATTATTAAATTTGAGAGCTGATCTTAAATGTGCTAATTTATTCCGTTTAACCGTGTACCAACTTCTCAAACTTTTTAACCAAATCAAATATTGAGAATATAATTAGAAGTTATATTTAATTAAAGGATAAAATTCTGAAATTACACTTTTTAAAACAAAAACAAATAAATTATATTATCAAATAAATTATTCATTTTACTCAAAATGAAAATTTTAAATATCATACATTAACTTCAAAGATTTAGTAAGTATCTATTAAATTTTTTTATCTCTTCACAACAAAATAATGACAACAAGTAAAAAATACAATCTATATATTTACATCTTATTTCATTTGGGTGAGAGGTCCGTATTCCTACAGAAGAATGGCGCCAAAATGATTGAAATGCCGTAATGAATAAAGCTCAATTTTTACTTTTTAAAATCAATAAAAATATTTAATTTTATTGAAACAAGTAGTCCTAAAAAATAAAAATAAATATATATATATATATATATATCATAATAAGAAAAAAATTAATTGAAAAGTACGTCTACAGTATTAATAAAATTTATAGTAAAAAATAAATCAACAACATATAGTTATTAAGTCATATAATATCAATTTTCAATATTATTAGTGTTTTTGCACTCTAATAAATTAAAATTCATTTTCTAATTTATATTTTGTGGAAATTGATAAATATACATTATATATATATTCAAATGCCAATTACAGACTTTATTCTTCAGGATAATTGAAGTCTCTTTTTACATTATATACGTTACTATAAGTTACCACTTTTATTACTTACATGTATCTAATAACTATCAGATTTCATCTAATCGGAAGAATTATATCACTCTAATACCCGAACAAAATCTAAATTTATGATCTAAGAAATTTAACAATTTCAACACTTATCCGCGCGTAGCGCGGAGATCGAATCTAGTATGATTAAAAACTAGGAATCTCTCTTATTAAAACAAAAAGCAAATTCTAAATAAAAACGCAAAAATAATCAGTCATATGATGAAAATCAAATTCATAAGTAGTCTACATATAACAAAGACTCCTACAAGAACGACAACAACTAGCTTGTTTATAGAGTCTTCACTACTAGAATCATTCATCATCCTACTAAAATTATACAAGAGAGACTTTACTTAGCAGAGGAACAGCAAACAAATGGCACCCAAAAGGGTCTTCCTTTCACTTTCCTCTCCACTGGATACTTTGCTGGTGAGTTCCACTCCTCACTCACTTCTCTTCTCTCTGGCCACCCTCCCTCATCTTCAGGGGATGTCCCTTGCTCCAGTATCGAACTCACTCTCGGTATGTTAGTTGCCTTTGCTGCTACTGCCCTTGGTGATCTTGCTTCATTCAAAAGGTTCTTCAGCGGCACGTGCTGCCCTTTTCCTGTGCTCCAGCTTGTTGTGATCTCTTGGTCTTCGACAGACCAACATTAAGTGATGATGAGTAAGATTCGTTTTCTGGTTCACTATGTCCTGTTCCAATAAAAAAAATCAACTTAATGGTGCATAATAACATTCCCTTTTTAATGAGTGAAGCTCAGGTAGTACCTGAAATGGCATTAGATGTGTTACCTCTAGTGACTATCGGACTCAAAACCAGAGACCTAATGTGTGCTTCTGAGAGATTCTGCAACCTCCCCAAATCTCTATGGTCATTTGATTCAATTGTCACAGGGACCTCGGCATAAGTGTTGTGTGCTTGGACATTAACATCGATCTCATTTGCTTGAATAACCCCCAAGCCACCGACAACTCTGTTGCATTCTCTCCTTCCACTTTCCACCAACTTCTGATTAGGTGTAGTGCAATCTTCTTTGTCAGTACTTTCACAGGCTTCAGCACCGATTTGGAGGATGGAGTCTTGAGACGTTTCTGTTGTACTTTTATTCTGAACGCTTGGTTCATCTTCCTTAGATAACTAAGCTGTAGATAGAGAATCGACATATAACAAAGCTGAAAGAAAACTTCTGGTATCATGTGTAAATTTGTTCGCCATTATATTTTGTGCTTTTGAAATATATCTGATCTTGAAATTGGGGAAAAAAGTCTTATTGTGGCAAAATTCTTTCATATGTGTAGCAAATGCTGGCCATTCTTCAGGTGAGGACACCATCTTCACCAATTGAGAATAATCCGTCACGAAAACTACGTCTGAAAACTGTAGGATCTTCATGTATTCCATAGCCCAAATCAGACCTTCACATTCTACATGTAGCGGTGATTGACTTCGTCGAAGATTCATTGCCCCCATCGTTAGAGATGTCAATTGGGCTGTCCAGGTCCAAATGGGTTGTCCAAATGGACACACCAGTCCAAATGGACACTATTTTTTTAAGCCCAAATTGTACCAGACCAAATAGGCCCATTCCAAATGGGCATTCCGCAAAGCCCAAATACATTTCTGTTTACACATTAAAATTCATATGTTTTACAATCTAAAATATGATTTCACAGATTTTGGCGAGAAAATGTGATTTCACGGTTTTGGCGGGAAAACACGATTTCACGGTTTTGGTGGAAAAACACGATTTCACGATTTTGGCGGAAAACACGATTTCACGATTTTGGCGAGAAAACACGATTTCACGGTTTTGACGGGAAAACGCGATTTCACGGATTTGGCGGGAAAACACGATTTCACGGATTTGGAGGGAAAACACGATTTCACGGTTTTGGCGGGAAAACACGATTTCACGGTTTTGACGGGAAAACGCGATTTCACGGATTTGGCGAAAACACGATTTCACGGTTTTGGCTGAAAAACACGATTTTCACGGTTTTGACGGGAAAACGCGATTTCACGGATTTGGCGGAAAAACACAATTTTAGCGGGAAAATTCGTTTTTATGACTTTGGTAGGAAAACACGATTTTACGGTTTTGGTGGGAAACTGAATTTTTCGATTTTGGCGAAAAAACACACTTTTGCAAATTTTACAGAAGAGACATGGCGGAGAGGCGACTCGCGAGTCGAGAGTCGAAAAACGGTAAAATTGAGACTGATTTTAGATTTTTTTATCTCTCCACGACTATCCACTTCCCCCCCCCCCCCCCCCGATATTTTTCTATTTTCGTATTTACTTATTCTTCTCTTTCTTTTTTTTCATTTGGACAGCGATTGACCATAATAAGTTAATTTACTACTTCTGCAAATAATTAGAATGAAAATGCCAAAAAATTAGTAAAATGAAAATGCCGAAAAATTAGTAAATTGAAAATTCTCAATTGTAATCAAATAAAAAAATATAAATTGTATATTAACTTTTGGTTTCAAATAATATCATTATCTTTTACAATAACATAAATTTTGTGCTACAATGGAACAAAAATTAAAACTAAATTTCTTCATTATACCTATAAAGGTAGAAAATGGTGAAAATATTCAGTTACAACTAATCAAATAAAATGAATATTTTACATTTAAACTAAATGAAATATAATATCAAAGGTTATAATTCGCGCGTAACACAGAAAAAAAGATCTAGTTCAAATACATTTATATAAGCTAAATTGAACAGAAGGCAAAACAACTAAACTTTGTTTAAGAATTTGTTTAAGAAATTGAACAGAAGGGTTCAATTCCCGGCATCGAAGGATTTGTTTTGCACCTTTTAAGAATACATTTCAGCATATTTCTTTGCACCTTTTAACCAAAGACTTTCCGCAATTGAAGGAATATTTAGTTTATAAAAGAATTAGTAGCTAGTTTAGAATCTTATATATTAAAATTGAACCCTTAATTTTTTTTCGTGTTTGGTATTTTTTTTTTAATTTGGACCATCACTTAGAAATTTGTTAATGTATTTTAATTTTATTAAGATTAATAATATATAAAACCTTCAACATATTTTAATCATAAAATATATTTTGATATCCTTTAATCTTAAATATAAATATATTTATTTAAAATTCTAACAAATCTGATTTAAAAGATTTTTACAAGATCTTCTTTTTCGAAATTATACTTAAATATTTCCACCAATTTCGAAATTTAAAAATAGTTAAATACTTAAATATTTCCACTCCTTTTTTTATTTAAATTTAAATATTTAAATATTTCGACCAATTTAATCATGATATATTTTCAATTTAAAAATAAAATATATATTAATATGTATATATATATTATATTTTAAAAGTTCTAATAAGTATTTAACAATAATTATTAAAAATATTTTAATAATAATTTAATGTATTTTAAGTTATCATTTATAAATGTAAAATTTAAATGATTTCCTAATTTAAATATTTAATATTTCCACTCCTAATTTAAATATTTAATATTTCTTAATTTTAATATTTCAAATTTAAATGTATTTCCTAATTTAATTATCATTTATAAATTTAAAAATTTAAATTATCTACCACTTTAATCATGATATATTTTCATCTTAAATATAAATATAAATATATATATATATATATATATATTATATTTTAAAATTCTAACTAGTCTTTAACAGTAATTATAAAAATATTTTAACAATAAGTTAATATATTTTAAGTTATCATTTATAAATATAAATTTAAACGCCTTCCTAATATTCTACTTTATAGTCATAATCATCATGTTAATCTACAATTATTATATTGAAATAAATATGGTAAAAGTATAAATTATTTATTTTTAAAATATAATATAATGACATAATGGATCATAATTAACAAACTATATAGTACAGTTCTAAAACAACATATCTTAGACTTTTCTATATTCAATAATATATTATCTAAAATGAATAAGCATGAAATATTGGTAAAATAAAATCTATCTTTAAAAAAGGGTCAAAATTTGGCATAAATTAAATATAAAATAATTTTCAAATATGTTTTCTCATGAATATATTAATTTTGTTAATAAGTAAAATGCAAATACAATAAGATAAATATATAATAAGAAGTGACAAATACATATGATTTTAAACATTTGATTAATTATAACATGTAAATTATTGCATTTGAATTAGTTATATAAACATTTAAGTATATGATTAACATTAAAAAATTTATCAATTGTCTTCTAAAACAAATATTTATGTATATAAAAAAAAGCAAACATCTGTGCGGTTACGCGGGTCAAAATCTGGTAATATTTAAAACAAAAAGAAAATTAGTTCAGACGCCGGGAATTGAATCTGTGTCTCTTGGGTTAAAGCCAAATATCTTATCCGCTATTAATGTCGGATTTGTTGTTGTAAATATTGATACAAACTATAATAAAGTGTTTCTCTATTCTTAGAAATCATTAATTTAGAATTTGCCGGGTTCGGGTCGTCGGGTCGGATTCAGGTTAGGTCATGTCGGGTTTGGATCTTTTGGGTCTTAGATATTTAGACCTGAGAGGGTAATCAGAATATGTCGGTTCGGAATCAGATTGGGTCTTATCGGGTCCGGAGTGGTTTGGGTCTTAAAACATTTTCAACCCAATACCTCATCCTCAAAATGAGGATTTGAAGGTTAATTACTCCAACCATGAAACCTCAAAAAAAATCTTTAAAAGTTTATTTATTTACAGTATAGTCCTTGACAATAGTAAAAACTACTAATAATGATAAACTTCACAAATACATATAAAATATACTTTGAACATATATTATACAACACGAAATATTAAAATTGTATTTAATAAAACTAATTTAAACTATAAATATACATAATAAAAAAGCACATATACCGGTTAACCAATGAATATTGATATTTTGGTACCACTTATAAAATATTTATATTTTTAAATGTTTATGTAATTTGTTTTAATTTATGTTAAGTTTTTAATGTATCTTTTTCAAATTTTACTTAATATATATTTCTATTTGTGTGAATTTTATTTTAGTATTATGTAATATTTATTCTATTTTATTTTATTTTGGTGTGGTAAAATTATTGTAAATAAAGTTAGTAGATGTATTTGTGAAAGAAATTAATTGCAAGGACTAAAAATAAAATGAATAGTAGTCTTGAGGATTTGAGTTTCAGTTGGAATGACCAAAACATCAAAATTTGAGGATTTGAGATTGGGTTGGATATGCTCTTAGGAAGTTAAACCCAATAGGGTAATTATAATTTGTCGGTCGGGTTTGGTTTGGTCCCAGGTCGGGTCATGTCAGGTCCGGCCTAAAAAATACTCAAAAACATAAACAATACTTGAAAATATCTAAATACATGAAACTATTCAAAAATTTATCCAAAATCTAACCCGAAAACATGAAAAATACCAAAGTTTTATCTGTATTATATTTTTGAAAATATATAATTATATCTCGAACCTAAAACCATACCCAAAAATCCAAAGTTGGAACTTAGAAAAAATATTCATAATACCAAAAACATACTAAAATATTTGTATATATCAAATATATACTAAAAATTTGGGTGTCCTATTGTGTCTCATAGGCAATGTTTTTAAAACCGACCCGGACAGTGAACCGGACGATTTACCGGGTTGCCGGGTCACTTGATCAACCGCGGGTGAACCACGGGTGAACCGTGGATTAATAAATGAACTAGTTTGATTATACAAAGTTATATTAGCTATGAAAAAAATATATAAACTAAAATTAAATATTTTCTAACTGTTTTTAAAAACATCAAATGAATAAATATAAAAAAATATCAAAAAATAATTTAGACTATTTATTTTTTATAACAAATTAATAGTAATGACATCTAAAAAAGCAAGACATAAAATACATAAATATTTGAATGTCAAACGTGAATAATAAACTAAATTTCAAATCCAAAATAAACCAAAAGTAAAACATCATTGTAATAAATTGTCAATAATAAAAATAAAGTAACATCAAATCACATCAACTAATTTTGGTTATCTCTATCATCGTCATTTCATTTTTTTCAAGTGGCATAGTGAAATCTTCATCAAAATCTAAAAATCATAAATAAAATAATGTAATTGGCATTATATATGATAAAAAATCAGAAAAATTAATATAAATTTTAAAACTTACCAACAAGATTTTTCAGAATTTGTCACTTCATCATTTATGGGATACTATTCAGCAAAAGCATTCTCTAATTAATTATTCACTATAATTTTTTTAATTATTCATTATAAATAAAAACTGAAAAAGTAAAATAATTTATGGGTTCAACCGATGGTTCAACCGGTGACGGGTTTTGGGTTTTAGCGGATATTTCTGGGTTTCTGTAGGTTTTTAAATTTTGGGTTTTTCAAAAAACTCAAACCGGATTTATGATGGGTCATCGGGTTTACTGGTTCAACCGCGGGTCCGGATCGGGTTTCAAAACACAACTCATAGGCCTGGGCATTCGGGTAGTCGGGTCGGGTTCGGGTCGGGTCCTTTCGGATTCGGGTTTCTCGGGTCTAAGAGTTTAGGACCCGATAAGGTAATTTCAAATTTTCGGTTCCGGATCGGTTCGGGTTGTACCGGGTCCGGGTCGGGTTTAGGGTTTAGGGTTTAGGGTTTAGGGTTTAGGGTTTAGGGTTTAGGGTTAAGGGTTATCGGATAGAGGTAATATCCGATTGACATCAAGATCGTCTGTGGTTCAACGCTTAAGATAATTGCCTTCCAAGCAATAGTCCCGGGTTCGACTCCTGGCAGAAGCATTATTTTTATTTTTTCTTTTTAAAACCTTTGTTGGGACATCTCCATGTGTGTGGTGTACAATCTTAGCCTAGAGTGTTGCGTTCACTTGGGGATTAAGTTTGTTATTTGACGGAGGTTCTTCATCACGTGTTAATGTAAATATCTACACTTTACTCTCTAAACCGTTTCTTCAAATCTCACAAAATTGTTTTGTTATATCCACAAGTAAAACACAAGATTGACCGAATGTTCAACAAGTGTACGTACATACACATATCCCAGTATTAATTAACACGAGCTGATCCCCCAAGCCGAGAATTATGAGAATTGTACTTCTATCTGTTACAGTATGTTAAATCACTAAACAGATTCATATAAACAAAACTATTTTGACTGCATAAAGCTCACTTACCACGAGCTGCCCTTGCAGCGAAAGAGGAGGCAATATACTGCAAAATATAAGCAAACAAAAAAAAACAGATAAAATCATACGAGCACTTTACCATCTTCTCGAATCTGGGAACTTGGAGATTCCATCGCGATCTGCAAAGATCCATACATACACTTCAAACCGAGAGTAGAAGATTAAATCTGATGTTCTTTTTAGCTCATTGATTGTAATAGTTTTCGGGAGAGAGAGGGAGGAACAAGAAGGGAGAGATCGAAGACGAGGATGATTGTGTGGAAAGTATAGTAAAAATAATAACTTATCTATAATATACGTTCAACCTAAAGATGTAACAACAAATCCGATGTCGTCTAGCGGTTAGGATATCTGGCTTTCATCCAGGGGACCCGGGTTCAATTCCCGGCATCGGAAGATTAGTTTTGCACCTATTAAGAATACATTTCAGCATATTTTTTTGCACCTTTTAACCAAAGACTTTCCGCAATTGAAGGAATATTTAGTTGTAAAAGAATTATTATCTATTTTAGAATCTTATATATTAAAATTGAAGTCTTATTTTTTTTTCGTGTTTGGTATTTTTTTGTAATTTGGACCATCACTTAGAATTTTTTTTAATGTATTTTATTATGATTAATAATATATAAAACCTTTAACATATTTTAATCATAAAATATATTTTGATATCCTTTAATTTTAAATATAAATATAGTTATTTAAAATTCTAACAAATCTGTTTTAAAAGATTTTTACAAGATCTTTATTTTCGAAATTATACTTAAATATTTCCACCAATTTCGAAATTTAAAAATAGTTAAATATTTAAATATTTCCACTCCTTTATTTATTTAAATTTAAATATTTAAATATTTCCACCAATTTGATAATGATATATTTTCAACTTAAATATAAAATATCTATTAATATATATATATATATATATTATATTAAAAGTTCTAATAAGTCTGTAACAATAATTACTAAAAATATTTTAATAATATTTTAATGTATTTTTAGTTATCATTTATAAATGTAAAATTTAAATGCTTTCCACTCATTTAGTTATTTAAATTTATAAATTTAAATTATCTGCCACTTTAATCATGATATATTTTCATCTTAAATATAAATATATATATATATATATTATATTTTAAAATTCTAACTAGTCTTTAACAGTAGTTATAAAAATTATTTTAACAATAAGTTAATGTATTTTAAGTTATCATTTATAAATATAAATTTAAACGCCTTCCTAATATTCTACTTTATAGTCATAATCATCATGTTAATCTACAATTATTATATTGAAATAAATATGGTAAAAGTATAAATTATTTATTTTTAAAATATAATATAATGACATAATGGATTATAATTAACAAACTATATAGTACAGTTCTAAAATAACATATCTTAGACTTTTCTATATTCAATAATATATTATCTAAAATGAATAAGCATGAAATATTGGTAAAATAAAATCTATCTTTAAAAAAGGGTCAAAATTTGGCATAAATTAAATATAAAATAATTTTCAAATATGTTTTCTCATGAATATATTAATTTTGTTAATAAGTAAAATGCAAATACAATAAGATAAATATATAATAAGAAGTGACAAATACATATGATTTTAAACATTTGATTAATTATAACATGTAAATTATTGCATTTGAATTAGTTATATAAACATTTAAGTATATGATTAACATTAAAAAATTTATCAATTGTCTTCTAAAACAAATATTTATGTATATAAAAAAAAAGCAAACATCTGTGCGGTTACGCGGGTCAAAATCTGGTAATATTTAAAACAAAAAGAAAATTAGTTCAGACGCCAGGAATTGAATCTGTGTCTCTTGGGTTAAAGCCAAATATCTTATCCGCTATTAATGTCGGATTTGTTGTTGTAAATATTGATACAAACTATAATAAAGTGTTTCTCTATTCTTAGAAATCATTAATTTAGAATTTGCCGGGTTCGGGTCGTCGGGTCGGATTCAGGTTAGGTCATGTCGGGTTTGGATCTTTTGGGTCTTAGATATTTAGACCTGAGAGGGTAATCAGAATATGTCGGTTTGGAATCAGATTGGGTCTTATCGGGTCCGGAGTGGTTTGGGTCTTAAAACATTTTCAACCCAATACCTCATCCTCAAAATGAGGATTTGAAGGTTAATTACTCCAACCATGAAACCTCAAAAAAAATCTTTAAAAGTTTATTTATTTACAGTATAGTCTTTGACAATAGTAAAAACTACAAATAATGATAAACTTCACAAATACACATAAAATATACTTTGAACATATATTATACAACACGAAATATTAAAATTGTATATAATAAAACTAATTTAAACTATATATATACATAATAAAAAAGCACATATACCGGTTAACCAATGAATATTGATATTTTGGTACCACTTATAAAATATTTATATTTTTAAATGTTTATGTAATTTGTTTTAATTTATGTTAAGTTTTTAATGTATCTTTTTCAAATTTTACTTAATATATATTTCTATTTGTGTGAATTTTATTTTAGTATTATGTAATATTTATTCTATTTTATTTTATTTTGGTGTGGTAAAATTATTGTAAATAAAGTTAGTAGATGTATTTGTGAAAGAAATTAATTGCAAGGACTAAAAATAAAATGAATAGTAGTCTTGAGGATTTGAGTTTCAGTTGGAATGACCAAAACATCAAAATTTGAGGATTTGAGATTGGGTTGGATATGCTCTTAGGAAGTTAAACCCAATAGGGTAATTATAATTTGTCGGTCGGGTTTGGTTTGGTCCCAGGTCGGGTCATGTCAGGTCCGGCCTAAAAAATACTCAAAAACATAAACAATACTTGAAAATATCTAAATACATGAAACTATTCAAAAATTTATCCAAAATCTAACCCGAAAACATGAAAAATACCAAAGTTTTATCTGTATTATATTTTTGAAAATATATAATTATATCTCGAACCTAAAACCATACCCAAAAATCCAAAGTTGGAACTTAGAAAAAATATTCATAATACCAAAAACATACTAAAATATTTGTATATATCAAATATATACTAAAAATTTGGGTGTCCTATTGTGTCTCATAGGCAATGTTTTTAAAACCGACCCGGACAGTGAACCGGACGATTTACCGGGTTGCCGGGTCACTTGATCAACCGCGGGTGAACCACGGGTGAACCGTGGATTAATAAATGAACTAGTTTGATTATACAAAGTTATATTAGCTATGAAAAAAATATATAAACTAAAATTAAATATTTTCTAACTGTTTTTAAAAACATCAAATGAATAAATATAAAAAATATCAAAAAATAATTTAGACTATTTATTTTTTATAACAAATTAATAGTAATGACATCTAAAAAAGCAAGACATAAAATACATAAATATTTGAATGTCAAACGTGAATAATAAACTAAATTTCAAATCCAAAATAAACCAAAAGTAAAACATCATTGTAATAAATTGTCAATAATAAAAATAAAGTAACACCAAATCACATCAACTAATTTTGGTTATCTCTATCATCGTCATTTCATTTTTTTCAAGTGGCATAGTGAAATCTTCATCAAAATCTAAAAATCATAAATAAAATAATGTAATTGGCATTATATATGATAAAAAATCAGAAAATTTAATATAAATTTTAAAACTTACCAACAAGATTTTTCAGAATTTGTCACTTCATCATTTATGGGATACTATTCAGCAAAAGCATTCTCTAAATAATTATTCACTATAATTTTTTTTAATTATTCATTATAAATAAAAACTGAAAAAGTAAAATAATTTATGGGTTCAACCGATGGTTCAACCGGTGACGGGTTTTGGGTTTTAGCGGATATTTCTGGGTTTCTGTAGGTTTTTAAATTTTGAGTTTTTCAAAAAACTCAAACAGGATTTATGATGGGTCATCGGGTTTACTGGTTCAACCGCGGGTCCGGATCGGGTTTCAAAACACAACTCATAGGCCTGGGCATTCGGGTAGTCGGGTCGGGTTCGGGTCGGGTCCTTTCGGATTCGGGTTTCTCGGGTCTAAGAGTTTAGGACCCGATAGGGTAATTTCAAATTTTCGGTTCCGGATCGGTTCGGGTTGTACCGGGTCCGGGTCGGGTCGGGTCTTAGATAGTTAGACTCATTCGGGTAACTAAAATTTACCGGTTCGGATTTAGTTTGGTTTCGGGTCGGGTTCCGTTCGGGTTTGACCTAAAAAATATTTAGAAATATAATAAAAAATATAAAAAAAAAATTATATCCTAAAATATTGAAAATTTTATTCAAAATTTATGTTTTATTATATTAAAATGTGTATATATATTAAACTATGCAAGTAACCCGGCTTCGATTCCCCCTCAACGTATTTTATTTAATTTACATTATAATTTGGGTATCCGTTGGGTTTCGGGTTCAGGACGGGTCGGGTCTAAGACCCGCAGGTCCTCTACTACAAGACCCGATAGGGTAATTTGACCGGGTCGGTTCCTACCCGGACCGGATTTTTTCGGGTCGGTTTCGGGTATTCGGGTCCGGGTAAAATGCCCAAGCATAGTGTCTCAGATTCAGGTCGGGTCGGGTCCAAGACCTACGGGTCCTCTGCAACAATACCCGATAGGGTAATTTGATCGGGTCGGTATTAAGCTGAATAGAGATTTTTCGAATCAGTTTCGGATCGGATCTTCAGGTCCATGTAAAATGCCTAGGTCTAGCTGACGCTAGTCTAGGCGTCTGATCAACGAATTAAGCTAAGAAATATTTATCTATCAATAAAACTTCTTTTGTTTATCTTTTTCTTGATGACACTTTTTGTACACATAGAGGTAATATCCGATTGACATTAAGAGCGTCTGTGGTCCAACGCTTAAGATAATTGCCTTCCAAGCAATAGTCCCGTGTTCGACTACCGGCAGGCAGACGCATTCTTTTAATTTTTTCTTTTTAAAACCTTTGTTGGGACATCTCCATGTGTGTGGTGTACAATCTTAGCCTAGAGTGTTGTGTTCACTTGGGGTTTAAAGTTTGTTATTTGACGGAGGTTTTTCATCACGTGTTGATGTAAACATCTACACTTCACTCTCTAAAGTTTCTTCACATCTCGTAAAATTGTTTTGTTATATCCACAAGTAATACATTAATATGGGGATCCCCATTAATATGTATTTCAAAAGATAATAATAATTAAAGTAAACGATGGAGACGTTGCCTTTAAAGCAAGCAAATTTGTTTTGTTAAAAATATTTAAATGCACAAAAGAGTAATGAATGTAACTGTAACTACTACCACATTAATCAAAAATAAGAAGCCCATGCAAAGTTGGTAACAAACATACAAATGGGTCTGGTAAAATTGATTTTCAGAAATTCAAACAGAATCAAAGAAAAGGAAAGGAAAGTTTTGAACTACCATCGATTCAAATTGTTTGTGGAGCTTGACAGCCCTGTGAGTCGAACAGACTCATAGTCACAGAAACATCACTGATAACATATACGAAAAAATTGATCAAAATGTAATACTTTTTAAAGTAGACAACCAGTATTGAAGTATAAATGGATAAATATGGAAGAATTAGTAACTTATCCATTTTAATGGTTGCCATCAGACGGTTATTGTTCTGCGGAGGGTTGGTGACAGTGCTCTTCACGGCAGTTATCCACCGACGATGTCTGTGGGATGATTATTATTAAATAACTAATCATAATAGATAAATTTACAGATAAGAAGAGCAGTACCTGGAAGCTGAGTTTTTGTGTTGGCAAGACTAAGCCGCTGGCTGTGATTACGGAACCAAAAAGATCCACACCTATCGGAATAGCCGGTTCGATTATCTCATCAAAAGAGGTTGACTCGCTGAAACGAATCATCATAGAGGAGTCCGACAGTTGGTAATTCTGGTTACATAGGGAATATAGTGAACCCATCTTCAGACCGGTTCACATTCACCGTCGCCGGCATCATGTTCGACTAAACAGAAAATGATCAGACAATCTTGTTAATAGAGATTCAAGACTGACGGGTGATCGTATATATAATCAGGAAAATATAATAAACAACTACTGATCAGTTCTGAAGCTCTAAACAGGAATTATAAGGAATGAATATGCCTGAAACATTTAAATTAAGAAACCAATCCAGTTATGAACTCAAGCGGAGATACAGAAAAAAATCAAGCGGAGGAACATAACAGACCTGGGAATCAAGCAGCAGCATATCGACTCCCATAAGTTCGCCTCCACGCCGAATTGATGAGCATCTTCCGGTCTTCAGATCGGGAAGCGATCTGCGTTAGCCATATTCTGGATATAAGTTTACTGTATTGCTTAGAGGGAAGGAGAAGATGATTGTGATACTAAGAAAGCTTACCCTTTTATAATCGAAACTCCATCGCCTTGCATGAAGAAGCTCGCATTCAATATAGATAGGGGGTGCTAATTTAAGAATTACTTTAGAGAATCTGTAACTGGTATAGATCGGTAAGAAGAAGTTGAAAGAATTCTCTAAGAACTCTGTTTCTGTCTCGCATAGAATGGTGGAGACGAAGGGTAATAGAAAACCCTAGTACGAAACGACGTCCATAGCTACGCTTACATTTGGAGAAACCCGATATGGGCTCGCCGATAACGAAGATGAGGCCCATATCAAACTAAAAGCCTACGTAACACATTGTTTAATGAAACGCAGTGGATCACACGTGGCGAGCTCATGAGACTCAATTTTTCTGAGTGAATGAAGGAGAAGAGAGTGGAGCTCTTCTTTATGTTATAAGATTTTAGAATCTTATATATTAAAATTGAAGTCTTATTTTTTTTTCGTGTTTGGTATTTTTTTTTAATTTGGACCATCACTTAGAATTTTTTTAATGTATTTTATTAAGATTAATAATATATAAAACCTTTAACATATTTTAATCATAAAATATATTTTGATATCCTTTAATTTTAAATATAAATATAGTTATTTAAAATTCTAACAAATCTGTTTTAAAAGATTTTTACAAGATCTTTATTTTCGAAATTATACTTAAATATTTCCACCAATTTCAAAATTTAAAAATAGTTAAATATTTAAATATTTCCACTCCTTTATTTATTTAAATTTAAATATTTAAATATTTCCACCAATTTAATCATGATATATTTTCAACTTAAATATAAAATATATATTAATATATATATATATATATATATATATTATATTTTAAAAGTTCTAATAAGTCTGTAACAATATTTACTAAAAATATTTTAATAATAATTTAATGTATTTTTAGTTATCATTTATAAATGTAAAATTTAAATGCTTTCCACTCCTTTAGTTATTTAAATTTAAAAATTTAAATTATCTGCCACTTTAATCATGATATATTTTCATCTTAATTATAAATATATATATATATATATATATATATATTATATTTTAAAATTCTAACTAGTCTTTAACAGTAATTATAAAAAATATTTTAACAATAAGTTAATGTATTTTAAGTTATCATTCATAAATATAAATTTAAACGCCTTCCTAATATTCTACTTTATAGTCATAATCATCATGTTAATCTACAATTATTATATTGAAATAAATATGGTAAAAGTATAAATTATTTATTTTTAAAATATAATATAATGACATAATGGATTATAATTAACAAACTATATAGTACAGTTCTAAAATTAACATATCTTAGACTTTTATATATTCAATAATATATTATCTAAAATGAATAAGCATGAAATATTGGTAAAATAAAATCTATCTTTAAAAATGGGTCAAAATTTGGCATAAATTAAATATAAAATAATTTTCAAATATGTTTTCTCATGAATATATTAATTTTGTTAATAAGTAAAATGCAAATACAATAAGATAAATATATAATAAGAAGTGACAAATACATATGATTTTAAACATTTGATTAATTATAACATGTAAATTATTGCATTTGAATTAGTTATATAAACATTACACTTCACTCTCTAAAGTTTCTTCACATCTCGTAAAATTGTTTTGTTATATCCACAAGTAATACATTAATATGTATTTCAAAAGATAATAATAATTAAAGTAAACGATGGAGACGTTGCCTTTAAAGCAAGCAAATTTGTTTTGTTAAAAATATTTAAATGCGCAAAAGAGATATGAATGTAACTGTAACTACTACCACATTAATCAAAAATAAGAAGCCCATGCAAAGTTGGTAACAAACATACAAATGGGTCTGGTAAAATTGATTTTCAGAATCAAAGAAAAGGAAAGGAAAGTTTTGAACTACCATGTTCTTACCCTAGCACAATACAACAAGGACGCAACATTTTTTTTCTTTTATTTATTTTTTTATTCTGACCAATAATGTTCTTTTTTTTTAAACACTCGCGTTCTCTATATAATTCATTCATGTTATCAGTTCAAAACACACATCTACTCATCTAAAACACAAAAAAAAAAAAACCCTAATCTCTCTCTAGCTAAGATGGAAAACGATGGAGGGCTCGAGGTCGTTTTGGAGGTCGTCCCAATGATTGGAGCAATTGTGGCTACTCCAGTGTATGCTAATGCGCCGGTACTTGTAGTGTGGGACATGGAAAATTCCACTGTCCGGCCCCCGAGGGCTTTTTCTGTTCCTCCCCAGATGAGGAGCTTTTTGGTGCATCATGGTTACAACGCCGATGACGTGGAGATACATGCCATACGCGGAAGCGCCGGGACCTTACACCCCCTTGTGGTTGAGAGGATCCAAATGCAACACGAAAATGGGGCACTGATCTACACTCAGTCACCATTAACCACAAAGAACGCCGCCGACGGTGTGATGAAGAAGAAGATCGAGTTGTTTGTCGAGGGACATCCCGCTCCCGCCACGGTGGTCATCGTGGCGTCGGATTCTGACTACGAAGGTACAGTAGTAAACCTCCGCGATGCGGGTTACAACCCCATCGTCGTGTACGACCCGGCCCAAACGCGCCCTTCCTACACCACGTTTCTTCAGACGGAGGGAATTCTCCACTGCACCAAAGACGCCTTCTTCTCCGTAAGTAAACGTACATAGTTTTAATTTGTGTAAAATTTTGTGTTAATTAATTAAATTTTAAATTTTGATTCAGAACTGATGAAACATTATCAAGATATATCGAAGAAACAAGGACGGACGCCTATGAAGATTATTTATGTTCATGTCTATTGTTGCATTTTCCTTAATTTCGAACAAGTTATGGCAATATTCCTACATTTATCCCCCATCAAAAACCTCCTATGCAATATAATGATATTTCTATTTGAATAAAGGGAAAAAGGCTAAATAAGTTGTTCTTCAGTAACTTGTTATTATTCTTCAACCCATATAGTTAACGGAAAAAAAAACATATGTACTTAACAACTTTCAGAGGAGGCATCTGCTCCGGTTAACAAAAAGAGACGTAGAGAATATTTGATTAATTTATATAAAATATCATATAAATTTATATATTTGGATTCTTAAAATTATATAGTAAAATTTTCACGAAATAATATAACTATAAAATATTTTGAAGTAGGCACTTGTTACTACAAATCTTGTGGTGACAGACATTTAAAAATAAAATAAAATAGGGTTTTAGTTTGTTTTGTTTGTATCATAAAATGGGATGGATGTATCATATGCTTTTGTGAGTCGTCGGTGAAAGTGATGTTCCACCGGAGATAGAGAATTTGTGCTAATTAATTTGTCTCTTAACTATAAATGATAATAGCTACAAAACAAGCAAATTTGACGGATTGTTCATATCACAACTTCATGAGTCACTAAATATAGTTTTTTTCTTAACAATGAAGAATATAGAAAGAGTGTTAACTTTTTTCTTCTGCTTAACAGAGCAATTAATTGGAACCATACTTAATAGCTGTTACGAATTCATTGAACGGGGACAAGTTTTAACTATTATCATGAAATAAATATTAGCAAATACTCTTCAGATCAACCAACTTACTAATTTTAGCTACCTTATTTAACACTGTTTCTTACTTTTCAAATAACAAAACAATAAAGTTACCATATGCATTAAACTTGATTAAAATCTGTATTGAAATAATATCTAAAAATACATTTTTATCACTACATATAAAAATAATAGAAAGTAAATAAAACTGTAACTAGAAGAATACATATAGATTTAATTATATGACGATAACTTCAAGACACACCAGAAAATTTTGTGAGCTTACTAGTTTTAATTTGTTTTTTTTTTCCTTGGGGAAGAAGATACTATAGACAATTTTAGTCAAAAAAGATACTAGACATTTTTTTTTTAAAAAAAATCTAGATATTATTGGACCCATTTCTGGCTTGCGATCCAGTTTCACGAAAGTTCCTCGTTAGACATTCATATAGATTTTCACATGTGTTTTTGGTTAGTTATTCAATTTTGTTTTTCAAGATGAGTCCGATATCTTTTACTATAAATGGATTGATACAGGAACATTTTCTATATACTTGAACTTTTGCTGAAAAGTTTGCTTTTCTTCAAGATGGATTAGTTTCGGGTTTTTTCAAACACGTTTTCTTTTGGTTAGCATAGAATATTCTTACCTGTTTTACTGATATCTTAAGATTTTTTTTTATCAACAATTATCTTAAGATATTTATCTTTAAGTGTTTAGGGGGAAAAGAAAAAAAGATATTTACCCACACCAAATATGTTAGAAACCGGAAACCAACAATTTGAGGACAAAAGGGGTAGACCTGCGCCGAAGTAACCGCCAGATCGCACTGCCAAAGTGTTTCTCTATTTCTAGAAATCTTTAGTTTAGAATATGTCGGATTTGGATCGTCAGGTCGGGTTCATATCAGGTCATGTCGAGTTCGGATTTTCCTGGTCTTAGATATTTTAACCCGAAAGGATAATTAGAATATGTTGGACCCATGACTTATCTCAGTAAATTGCTGAATTTACAGGGGAGACCCGCTAAAGGAGAAAGAGGGTCTTGATCCTTGACTTATCTCAGTAATAAGCAGTGTTTTTAAAACCGGAACGACGAGCGAACCGGAAATATTTTGGATCACGGATCAATATGGTTCGACCTGGTTCAATTAGGTTCGACCGAGTTTGATGTATTAAACTGAATTTAATAAAATATTGTAAATAGTATGCACATTCTTACAAAAAAAAAGTTTCAATAGCAATAATGTTTAGAAAAATTAAAAAAACAACAACTAACATAAAATAAAAGTAATAAAATAATTTGATAGTTCAAATCTAAAATCAATAAAAAATTATATTTAAACTTGATTCTCGAGATCTTTATCACTTTAAATCCACATCATTTTTTTAAAATTTTTTTTATACATTAGTCAAATTTATATTTTGAAATAAAACAAGTGATTTGTTGTTTTATAAATTACACAAATTTCAAAAAAAGTACATGTTTTAATTATTAAAGTCTTCAACACAAGTAATTATGGAATAAAATTTAAATAATGTAAGGATAAAAAACAATATGGTGACGTGAAAAATAAATTTTTTGAATCTTGTGGTTTTTAGTTGTAGAGACGTTAAAAGAAAAAAACCCTAGATATGATATTTTATTAATTATTAAATCATGTTTTTACCTTTTTAAAAAGAAAATTAATTATTTTATTAAAAAAAATTGGTTTATATATGAAACGGGGTTTGGACGGTTCAATGGTTCACCAGTTCATGGGTTTTTGATGATTCGATAAAAGGTTTTAAACCGGTTCAATTGTAGTTGGGTTTTGACATAACCCAACCCTCATCATAATCCGGTTCTCATGGTTCAACCGGGTCCGGGTTTAAAAACAGCAGATTTTAAACGGAAAGAACTCAGAAAAAAACTCTGTAGTGCGATTAGGGTTCCGGTCCATCGCGTCGTTCGTGGGAGACTGAACTAGATTTTGATCGATTCCTGAGCTCGATAAGCTTCCGTGAGTGTCTCTCTCTGCGATAATGGCGAAGAGTACTCAGCTCTCTCAGATCCTCCATCGACACAGCTACACAAACTCCGGCGTCATCGCCGTCACTCAGCCCCGTCGCGTCGCCGCCGTTTCCGTCGCCAGGTGAGTTTCCCTCCTTTTATTCATCGATTCGAGTCTTTGTTTGTTTGGTTCCTTTTAACATTGTGATTTGTCTCCTTTCAGGCGAGTGGCGCAGGAGCTTGATGTTAGCCTAGGAGAAGACGTTGGTTACGCGATACGTTTCGAAGACAGAACATCGAGCAAGACGCGCATTAAGTAATTGGAATACATATGTTCAGTTGTTTTAGTTACGTCTTTGATTTGTATCCTCATTGTTGGATTGTTTATTGCTCTCTCCTAGGTACCTCACAGATGCGCTCTTACTCCGTGAGAGCCTCTCCAATCCAATGCTTCATGATTACACTGTGATCATATTGGATGAAGCTCACGAGAGAAGTTTAAACATTTGACGACGGCGAGAAGGTTTCTCGATTCTTTTCGGGGTGCCCTGTGTTGAATGTACCTCCAAAGCTATACCCAGTGGAGATAATGTACAGCAAGAGCGTCCCGGCAGTTATATTGAGTCGTCTCTGAAAGTAGCTATTGGTATGTTCTCAACGTCGTTAGTTTTAATAAGACTTGGTTTAATCTTGTAACCTTGTTGTTACTTGCAGATATACATGTTCGTGAGCCAGAAGGTGATATCTTAATCTTCATGACAGGACAGGTCTGCGTCATTTGCTTATACTCTGTTCACTGAAACCATCTAGATTGTTGCGTTTCTTACTCTTACCGTATGGTGCTTTGAATAGGATGATATAGAGACGTTAGTATCAAAGCTGGAGGAAAAAGTGAGAAGCTTAGCGGAGGGATCATGTATGGATGCTATTATTTATCCTCTTCATGGATCTCTGCCACCTGAGATGCAGGTAACGGTTTCTGGATTTTTGTTTCTGCAATCAAGATCTCTTGGTGGTCCAAAAGGTTTTCTAATTTGTATTGACTTTTACCATTTCTGTAGGTTCGTGTGTTTAGTCCACCTCCACCAAATTTCCGGAGGTTTATTGTTGCTACAAATATTGCTGAAACTTCCCTCACTGTGGACGGCGTTGTGTAAGAAACCTGAATTTTTAAATTGTATTTTTGGATTTCACGTCTGGTATCTACCATTTTCCATTTACGGCATAACATAATGATACTTTCATCAGGACGTTGTTAAGCCTTGTTGTTGAAATGAAAGTTGCAGTTGAAAGTACAGGTGGCCTTGTTGTTCTGTCTGAAAGTTTTGGGCATTCCGTATTTAAAGATTCCTTCAAGCGGGTGTTTGAAGATGGCGAGCAGTCTCTTGGCCTCTGCTTTAAGTTGGTTTCTTCTCTGCTTCTGTGCCAATACTTTGCTATAGTTTTTTCTGTTAGTTGGTGTCGCAAGATAAGGAGTATTTTGGCTATTCAAGATCATATTTTCTGAATTATTATACAGAATATTGTTTGAATGCTACAATAAGATATACTTTGCATCCTTTCGTCTGAACTGACTACTAACCTTTCATTTTTCAGTGGTTCGCTTGAGATTAATTGCTCAAAAGACATCAAAATTCAAGGTGTTATCGGGCCTTGCTCATCATTAGAAAAGGTTATATCTGGAATCCTTTTTTTAGGATGTTTCGCTTGTGCTTCGTAATCTGATTTAATTTTCCTTTCGAGCCTTGCAGAAAGGTCCAAGTGTTGCCGACACAGTAATTGGGGAGGGGAATACCAGTGCTTGGAAGTTATGTGGCCTCGACAAGACCACTTGTTTGACTGTATTCTTTGATCTATCCTCAACTGGTCCAAATGCTCCTGGAACTGTAAATCCCCAGTTTTATTTGCAGTTTGTTACAAGGTATTCTGACTGCTCTTGTTTATCTCTTTGTTTCATTCATTTTATGGTTTCTTAAACCTTTTGTCTTTCTGCACCGTGGTTTTACTCTAAGCATTGCATTTACTGTTGTTGAATGCAGTTACCAAAACCCTGAAGGTCAAACATTGATCCGGGTTACAACAATAACCAGACAGTGGGTGGATACTGCTTTGAGCACAGAGGTTTGTCGTTGCCTTGTTTTCTGCATAAATTACGAATTTATACTTGATATCTAAAAACAATTGTTTCTTCTTATTTACTTTGTAATCTACTAGATGTTTTCCGATAGCACTGTTTCTTGTTTTATTGGTAGGATTATCACATGTGTTGAGGCTCACTCTTTCTTGCTATGCTAGACCTATAAATCTGCAATCAAGTTTTATTCGGCACTATGCAAATGCGCTTAACATTAGTATTGGTGTAACTAGTAAAAGTTGATTGAAAAGCCCTAGTCTTTTTGCTTTTAATGGGACTTGTTGGAAAAGTTAGTTGGTTAAGGGTGACTTAAATACTGTTAGAAAATAAAGTAGTCTTATTCCTAATGCTTCTGTTACGGGGATCTCAGAACTATGGTGTTTAGTGCACAATTATGACATTTTATTCGACTGTTGATGCAACTACCAGCTTGTTAGCCATTATCTCTTATATTTTATTCTTGTTACAAAATCAAGGATAATTATGGCTTAGGGTCATGTGCCATTCATGTGAATGTATTGTTGTTTTAATAGCCAAAAACTTTCTGACAAGCTAATACTTTGTTACAACGTATACATTCTCAGGAACTTGTGCAAGGATTTGATCAAGAAACTGCTGCTGTGGTCATGGCAAGATTAGCTTCCTTAAAAATGGAAACAGAGGTACCTTGCATCATCTTATTATCGCTTACATCTGGGTGTAAAGGGTTAAATTATTGCATCGTGTTTTGATGAATTTAAATTATTTTCTCCTGGCTGAGTCCAGGACCCTTGGACAAATGTTCATCTCTATGTCCATTTCTAGTTTTCACACAACTGAACACTTATACAACTGTTCCCTTAGAAAACATCATAGACTTCTTCCCTGTAGCATCTTTTGTTTTTGAGTCATAACAAGAATTTGTAGTATTTGTGAGGATAATAGTGTTGCTATACAGTTCTATCTTATTGCGGCACTGCATTTAGCTTTGTTTACTTGTGTTTTCATAATAGTGTTGCTCACATATACAGTTTCTGTGTATTACCTCAGGAGGGATTTGATGCTACTCGATGGCTAGATCGGACTCTCATTCGTCTATGTTCAAAATTCGGTGACTATAGAAAGGATGACCCATCCTCGTTTACGCTGAATCCATATTTTTCATTGTTCCCTCAATTCATATTTAATCTGCGGAGGTCACAGTTTGTTCAGGTAGACTACTGTTATTAGATTTCATGACTTGCCTTTGCGTAATTTGCCTATATATATATATAGCTGAATCGTGTTTTTATTTTGTGGCAGGTCTTTAACAATAGTCCAGATGAAACTGCATATTTCCGCATGTTGCTAAACCGGGAGAATATATCAAATGCAACAGTCATGATCCAACCATCGCTGACATCATATACATTCAGTTCACCACCTAAGCCAGCTTTGCTGGATGTGGCTTCCATCCATTGCAGCCGACAGAATTCTTCTGTTAGATGCATATTTTAGTGTTGTTGTCTTCCATGGAATGACAATAGCACAATGGCGAAACCGCTTTGAACTTGTAATTGTCTGTTTAGCACTTGCGTAGCTATCAATGATATGTTCCCTTTGAACTCCTTTGTTACAATGACATTCGATTGGGGGTAGTTACTGAAAAAGACTGAGTGTCACAAGGACAAGCTTGTTTCCTTGTAAATTTATTTCAAATAAATTTGGTTGTAGCAAGGTCAATATTCATTACCATGGTCAAATAAATAATGCTGTAATATATATATCCTAAATCACTTATGTGTTGTCGTGTCAGGCATTTGCTCAGCTATTGCAAGCACCTCAGGAGGATTCCCAGATGATAGTCCGGGAGCGTTTCCCAGTCCCGAGATTAGTTGTGTGTGATCAACATGGTTCACAGGTCAGCAGCATTCACAGTTGTTTTGTTAGCTCGGCTTTGATTGATATGATGGTTTCTCATGTTTTTTTTTATACATTAACTCTCGCACCTTTTCCCATGTAAAATAAAACTGCAGGCAAGGTTTTTATTGGCAAAGCTGAATCCATCAGCGACTTACAACAATGCAAACGAGATGTCAGCAGGGTCGGATGTAATCTTCACTGACGACGTGAGCCTGCAAGTCTTTTTTGAGCATCTTCAGAAACTGGCCGTGCAATCCTGATGGAAGTAGTCACAGTCGGTTTCTGTTTTTCTTTTTCGCTCAAGTTATATTGTCTTCCATACTATGTACCCAATTTAGAGCTCTTTTGTTTGTTTTTTTATTTTGTGATATCGGCTGGCTTACTCTCCTGTCTCGTTGTCATCTTGGTCTCACATAAAAGACGTTTTGGAACACATGTTATTTGCATTGGATTTCTCTGAAGTAGAAATAACGGATGTTTGCTGTTTTGTTTTTGGGTTGAAATCTTGTTTAAAAGAATTCTGTTTCTGCATTGCATTTGCTAGCCATGGGCATTTATCTACTGTGTCCGAGTTAGTAACTTCTTAAAAACCAATGAAGACTTTAAATCCCAATATTTTTGTTATCGTTTGGTTCCTAGTTCTTTTTTCTTAAATTCAAAATTCAAAAAAAAAGTATTATCTAAAAATACATGAAATATCTGAAACAAAACAACGAAAATCGACATGTCATCCATACTTGTGTATAACTCCACAACTGATATCAAGTGACGTACTAAAGTTTCTTTCATTGACCTTAAGTTCACATTCATCCATAATTCAATGCACATAAAGACTTCAATCATGTAGTGGAGGATAATGAATTTGAAATGCATCGAATGATGAATTGAGGATACAATTAATCATGTTGTGTAGGTCAAAAGTTAAAAATTAGAATATCCTCATCCACCATCTCGGAGTTTTTGACATATAATTTTAGTTGTTTTCATAATCTGATTTGTCAATGAGATGGTTTCCCATAGGTGAAAGAAATATTTGATAGCACCAATCAAAAATGTAGAACATACTATCTTACAATAACCATATAGTGTACTCAAAATTCTTATCTTTAGTGGTTCCAAAGGTGATGACTTTCTTTGTAGTATGAGATTCACCAATGAATCGGAAAAAATAAAAATCACATAGGAAATAAGTGATTTAAAATTTCCACCTCATATAGTTTGGTAATATTTATCATGATAACTTGATTTCACAAGGTAAATATGGATTTAATGATTTTAGATGTATAATAAGGAAAAATATTTTGATAACTAAGAATGAGTAGTTGTAAATAAAATATTTTTCAATTATGATAATATACATAATTGAAAACAATCTTATGTAAATACAATCAAATATCTAATTTTGTTACATGAAACTTTTTAACACAAAAATACTGAATCTTTTATATTGTTTTATATCTTATAAGAATTTAAATCAGAAATTGATTTAATACTAAGTATTTTGGTCATGAGGGTTTTGGATAACCTTTCTGGTTAGGATGAATAACTGAAGGAAACTAAGAGACTGTACATATGAGCCAACAAGACACATAGGCAAATCCTTCACATCCCAACCCCCTAATGCAATATAATTTTTAAGATCTCCAGATCCAATTATAAGTGGATTATGCACTTTCAGATTAAGTTCATATTGAGTATGATCATTTTGATAAATGTCATAGTTGTCTATGCACTTTCAGACAACTAAGAATTTTGAGTACACTATATGGTTATTGTAAGATAGTATGTTCTACATTTTTGATTGGTGCTATCAAATATTTCTTTCACCTATGGGAAACCATCTCATTGACAAATCAGATTATGAAAACAACTAAAATTATATGTCAAAAACTCCGAGATGGTGGATGAGGATATTCTAGTTTTTAACTTTTGACCTACACAACATGATTAATTGTATCCTCAATTCATCATTCGATGCATTTCAAATTCATTAACCTCCACTACAAGATTGAAGTCTTTATGTGCATTGAATTATGGATGAATGTGAACTTAAGGTCAATGAAAGAAACTTTAGTACGTCACTTGATATCAGTTGTGGAGTTATACACAAGTATGGATGACATGTCGATTTTCGTTGTTTTGTTTCAGATATTTCATGTATTTTTAGATAATACTTTTTTTTTGAATTTTGAATTTAAGAAAAAAGAACTAGGAACCAAACGATAACAAAAATATTGGGATTTAAAGTCTTCATTGGTTTTTAAGAAGTTACTAACTCGGACACAGTAGATAAATGCCCATGGCTAGCAAATGCAATGCAGAAACAGAATTCGATAAAACAAGATTTCAACCCAAAAACAAAACAGCAAACATCCGTTATTTCTACTTCAGAGAAATCCAATGCAAATAACATGTGTTCCAAAACGTCTTTTATGTGAGACCAAGATGACAACGAGACAGGAGAGTAAGCCAGCCGATATCACAAAATAAAAAAACAAACAAAAGAGCTCTAAATTGGGTACATAGTATGGAAGACAATATAACTTGAGCGAAAAAGAAAAACAGAAACCGACTGTGACTACTTCCATCAGGATTGCACGGCCAGTTTCTGAAGATGCTCAAAAAAGACTTGCAGGCTCACGTCGTCAGTGAAGATTACATCCGACCCTGCTGACATCTCGTTTGCATTGTTGTAAGTCGCTGATGGATTCAGCTTTGCCAATAAAAACCTTGCCTGCAGTTTTATTTTACATGGGAAAAGGTGCGAGAGTTAATGTATAAAAAAAAACATGAGAAACCATCATATCAATCAAAGCCGAGCTAACAAAACAACTGTGAATGCTGCTGACCTGTGAACCATGTTGATCACACACAACTAATCTCGGGACTGGGAAACGCTCCCGGACTATCATCTGGGAATCCTCCTGAGGTGCTTGCAATAGCTGAGCAAATGCCTGACACGACAACACATAAGTGATTTAGGATATATATATTACAGCATTATTTATTTGACCATGGTAATGAATATTGACCTTGCTACAACCAAATTTATTTGAAATAAATTTACAAGGAAACAAGCTTGTCCTTGTGACACTCAGTCTTTTTCAGTAACTACCCCCAATCGAATGTCATTGTAACAAAGGAGTTCAAAGGGAACATATCATTGATAGCTACGCAAGTGCTAAACAGACAATTACAAGTTCAAAGCGGTTTCGCCATTGTGCTATTGTCATTCCATGGAAGACAACAACACTAAAATATGCATCTAACAGAAGAATTCTGTCGGCTGCAATGGATGGAAGCCACATCCAGCAAAGCTGGCTTAGGTGGTGAACTGAATGTATATGATGTCAGCGATGGTTGGATCATGACTGTTGCATTTGATATATTCTCCCGGTTTAGCAACATGCGGAAATATGCAGTTTCATCTGGACTATTGTTAAAGACCTGCCACAAAATAAAAACACGATTCAGCTATATATATATATATAGGCAAATTACGCAAAGGCAAGTCATGAAATCTAATAACAGTAGTCTACCTGAACAAACTGTGACCTCCGCAGATTAAATATGAATTGAGGGAACAATGAAAAATATGGATTCAGCGTAAACGAGGATGGGTCATCCTTTCTATAGTCACCGAATTTTGAACATAGACGAATGAGAGTCCGATCTAGCCATCGAGTAGCATCAAATCCCTCCTGAGGTAATACACAGAAACTGTATATGTGAGCAACACTATTATGAAAACACAAGTAAACAAAGCTAAATGCAGTGCCGCAATAAGATAGAACTGTATAGCAACACTATTATCCTCACAAATACTACAAATTCTTGTTATGACTCAAAAACAAAAGATGCTACAGGGAAGAAGTCTATGATGTTTTCTAAGGGAACAGTTGTATAAGTGTTCAGTTGTGTGAAAACTAGAAATGGACATAGAGATGAACATTTGTCCAAGGGTCCTGGACTCAGCCAGGAGAAAATAATTTAAATTCATCAAAACACGATGCAATAATTTAACCCTTTACACCCAGATGTAAGCGATAATAAGATGATGCAAGGTACCTCTGTTTCCATTTTTAAGGAAGCTAATCTTGCCATGACCACAGCAGCAGTTTCTTGATCAAATCCTTGCACAAGTTCCTGAGAATGTATACGTTGTAACAAAGTATTAGCTTGTCAGAAAGTTTTTGGCTATTAAAACAACAATACATTCACATGAATGGCACATGACCCTAAGCCATAATTATCCTTGATTTTGTAACAAGAATAAAATATAAGAGATAATGGCTAACAAGCTGGTAGTTGCATCAACAGTCGAATAAAATGTCATAATTGTGCACTAAACACCATAGTTCTGAGATCCCCGTAACAGAAGCATTAGGAATAAGACTACTTTATTTTCTAACAGTATTTAAGTCACCCTTAACCAACTAACTTTTCCAACAAGTCCCATTAAAAGCAAAAAGACTAGGGCTTTTCAATCAACTTTTACTAGTTACACCAATACTAATGTTAAGCGCATTTGCATAGTGCCGAATAAAACTTGATTGCAGATTTATAGGTCTAGCATAGCAAGAAAGAGTGAGCCTCAACACATGTGATAATCCTACCAATAAAACAAGAAACAGTGCTATCGGAAAACATCTAGTAGATTACAAAGTAAATAAGAAGAAACAATTGTTTTTAGATATCAAGTATAAATTCGTAATTTATGCAGAAAACAAGGCAACGACAAACCTCTGTGCTCAAAGCAGTATCCACCCACTGTCTGGTTATTGTTGTAACCCGGATCAATGTTTGACCTTCAGGGTTTTGGTAACTGCATTCAACAACAGTAAATGCAATGCTTAGAGTAAAACCACGGTGCAGAAAGACAAAAGGTTTAAGAAACCATAAAATGAATGAAACAAAGAGATAAACAAGAGCAGTCAGAATACCTTGTAACAAACTGCAAATAAAACTGGGGATTTACAGTTCCAGGAGCATTTGGACCAGTTGAGGATAGATCAAAGAATACAGTCAAACAAGTGCTCTTGTCGAGGCCACATAACTTCCAAGCACTGGTATTCCCCTCCCCAATTACTGTGTCGGCAACACTTGGACCTTTCTGCAAGGCTCGAAAGGAAAATTAAATCAGATTACGAAGCACAAGCGAAACATCCTAAAAAAAGGATTCCAGATATAACCTTTTCTAATGATGAGCAAGGCCCGATAACACCTTGAATTTTGATGTCTTTTGAGCAATTAATCTCAAGCGAACCACTGAAAAATGAAAGGTTAGTAGTCAGTTCAGACGAAAGGATGCAAAGTATATCTTATTGTAGCATTCAAACAATATTCTGTATAATAATTCAGAAAATATGATCTTGAATAGCCAAAATACTCCTTATCTTGCGACACCAACTAACAGAAAAAACTATAGCAAAGTATTGGCACAGAAGCAGAGAAGAAACCAACTTAAAGCAGAGGCCAAGAGACTGCTCGCCATCTTCAAACACCCGCTTGAAGGAATCTTTAAATACGGAATGCCCAAAACTTTCAGACAGAACAACAAGGCCACCTGTACTTTCAACTGCAACTTTCATTTCAACAACAAGGCTTAACAACGTCCTGATGAAAGTATCATTATGTTATGCCGTAAATGGAAAATGGTAGATACCAGACGTGAAATCCAAAAATACAATTTAAAAATTCAGGTTTCTTACACAACGCCGTCCACAGTGAGGGAAGTTTCAGCAATATTTGTAGCAACAATAAACCTCCGGAAATTTGGTGGAGGTGGACTAAACACACGAACCTACAGAAATGGTAAAAGTCAATACAAATTAGAAAACCTTTTGGACCACCAAGAGATCTTGATTGCAGAAACAAAAATCCAGAAACCGTTACCTGCATCTCAGGTGGCAGAGATCCATGAAGAGGATAAATAATAGCATCCATACATGATCCCTCCGCTAAGCTTCTCACTTTTTCCTCCAGCTTTGATACTAACGTCTCTATATCATCCTATTCAAAGCACCATACGGTAAGAGTAAGAAACGCAACAATCTAGATGGTTTCAGTGAACAGAGTATAAGCAAATGACGCAGACCTGTCCTGTCATGAAGATTAAGATATCACCTTCTGGCTCACGAACATGTATATCTGCAAGTAACAACAAGGTTACAAGATTAAACCAAGTCTTATTAAAACTAACGACGTTGAGAACATACCAATAGCTACTTTCAGAGACGACTCAATATAACTGCCGGGACGCTCTTCGCTGTACATTATCTCCACTGGGTATAGCTTTGGAGGTACATTCAACACAGGGCACCCCGAAAAGAATCGAGAAACCTTCTCGCCGTCGTCAAATGTTTAAACTTCTCTCGTGAGCTTCATCCAATATGATCACAGTGTAATCATGAAGCATTGGATTGGAGAGGCTCTCACGGAGTAAGAGCGCATCTGTGAGGTACCTAGGAGAGAGCAATAAACAATCCAACAATGAGGATACAAATCAAAGACGTAACTAAAACAACTGAACATATGTATTCCAATTACTTAATGCGCGTCTTGCTCGATGTTCTGTCTTCGAAACGTATCGCGTAACCAACGTCTTCTCCTAGGCTAACATCAAGCTCCTGCGCCACTCGCCTGAAAGGAGACAAATCACAATGTTAAAAGGAACCAAACAAACAAAGACTCGAATCGATGAATAAAAGGAGGGAAACTCACCTGGCGACGGAAACGGCGGCGACGCGACGGGGCTGAGTGACGGCGATGACGCCGGAGTTTGTGTAGCTGTGTCGATGGAGGATCTGAGAGAGCTGAGTACTCTTTCCGGAACCGGTTTCTCCGATGATGACTACGACTGGGAGATTCGCGACTGTTTCCACGATCTTCTCTTCGAATTGAAGGATCGGGAGATTCGCCGTTATCGCAGAGAGAGACACTCACGGAAGCTTATCGAGCTCAGGAATCGATCAAAATCTAGTTCAGTCTCCCACGAACGACGCGATGGACCGGAACCCTAATCGCACTACAGAGTTTTTTTCTGAGTTCTTTCCGTTTAAAATCTGCTGTTTTTAAACCCGGACCCGGTTGAACCATGAGAACCGGATTATGATGAGGGTTGGGTTATGTCAAAACCCAACTACAATTGAACCGGTTTAAAACCTTTTATCGAATCATCAAAAACCCATGAACTGGTGAACCATTGAACCGTCCAAACCCCGTTTCATATATAAACCAATTTTTTTTAATAAAATAATTAATTTTCTTTTTAAAAAGGTAAAAACATGATTTAATAATTAATAAAATATCATATCTAGGGTTTTTTTCTTTTAACGTCTCTACAACTAAAAACCACAAGATTCAAAAAATTTATTTTTCACGTCACCATATTGTTTTTTATCCTTACATTATTTAAATTTTATTCCATAATTACTTGTGTTGAAGACTTTAATAATTAAAACATGTACTTTTTTTGAAATTTGTGTAATTTATAAAACAACAAATCACTTGTTTTATTTCAAAATATAAATTTGACTAATGTATAAAAAAAATTTTAAAAAAATGATGTGGATTTAAAGTGATAAAGATCTCGAGAATCAAGTTTAAATATAATTTTTTATTGATTTTAGATTTGAACTATCAAATTATTTTATTACTTTTATTTTATGTTAGTTGTTGTTTTTTTAATTTTTCTAAACATTATTGCTATTGAAACTTTTTTTTTGTAAGAATGTGCATACTATTTACAATATTTTATTAAATTCAGTTTAATACATCAAACTCGGTCGAACCTAATTGAACCAGGTCGAACCATATTGATCCGTGATCCAAAATATTTCCGGTTCGCTCGTCGTTCCGGTTTTAAAAACACTGCTTATTACTGAGATAAGTCAAGGATCAAGACCCTCTTTCTCCTTTAGCGGGTCTCCCCTGTAAATTCAGCAATTTACTGAGATAAGTCATGGGTCCAACATATTCTAATTATCCTTTCGGGTTAAAATATCTAAGACCAGGAAAATCCGAACTCGACATGACCTGATATGAACCCGACCTGACGATCCAAATCCGACATATTCTAAACTAAAGATTTCTAGAAATAGAGAAACACTTTGGCAGTGCGATCTGGCGGTTACTTCGGCGCAGGTCTACCCCTTTTGTCCTCAAATTGTTGGTTTCCGGTTTCTAACATATTTGGTGTGGGTAAATATCTTTTTTTCTTTTCCCCCTAAACACTTAAAGATAAATATCTTAAGATAATTGTTGATAAAAAAAAATCTTAAGATATCAGTAAAACAGGTAAGAATATTCTATGCTAACCAAAAGAAAACGTGTTTGAAAAAACCCGAAACTAATCCATCTTGAAGAAAAGCAAACTTTTCAGCAAAAGTTCAAGTATATAGAAAATGTTCCTGTATCAATCCATTTATAGTAAAAGATATCGGACTCATCTTGAAAAACAAAATTGAATAACTAACCAAAAACACATGTGAAAATCTATATGAATGTCTAACGAGGAACTTTCGTGAAACTGGATCGCAAGCCAGAAATGGGTCCAATAATATCTAGATTTTTTTAAAAAAAAAAATGTCTAGTATCTTTTTTGACTAAAATTGTCTATAGTATCTTCTTCCCCAAGGAAAAAAAAAACAAATTAAAACTAGTAAGCTCACAAAATTTTCTGGTGTGTCTTGAAGTTATCGTCATATAATTAAATCTATATGTATTCTTCTAGTTACAGTTTTATTTACTTTCTATTATTTTTATATGTAGTGATAAAAATGTATTTTTAGATATTATTTCAATACAGATTTTAATCAAGTTTAATGCATATGGTAACTTTATTGTTTTGTTATTTGAAAAGTAAGAAACAGTGTTAAATAAGGTAGCTAAAATTAGTAAGTTGGTTGATCTGAAGAGTATTTGCTAATATTTATTTCATGATAATAGTTAAAACTTGTCCCCGTTCAATGAATTCGTAACAGCTATTAAGTATGGTTCCAATTAATTGCTCTGTTAAGCAGAAGAAAAAAGTTAACACTCTTTCTATATTCTTCATTGTTAAGAAAAAAACTATATTTAGTGACTCATGAAGTTGTGATATGAACAATCCGTCAAATTTGCTTGTTTTGTAGCTATTATCATTTATAGTTAAGAGACGAATTAATTAGCACAAATTCTCTATCTCCGGTGGAACATCACTTTCACCGACGACTCACAAAAGCATATGATACATCCATCCCATTTTATGATACAAACAAAACAAACTAAAACCCTATTTTATTTTATTTTTAAATGTCTGTCACCACAAGATTTGTAGTAACAAGTGCCTACTTCAAAATATTTTATAGTTATATTATTTCGTGAAAATTTTACTATATAATTTTAAGAATCCAAATATATAAATTTATATGATATTTTATATAAATTAATCAAATATTCTCTACGTCTCTTTTTGTTAACCGGAGCAGATGCCTCCTCTGAAAGTTGTTAAGTACATATGTTTTTTTTTCCGTTAACTATATGGGTTGAAGAATAATAACAAGTTACTGAAGAACAACTTATTTAGCCTTTTTCCCTTTATTCAAATAGAAATATCATTATATTGCATAGGAGGTTTTTGATGGGGGATAAATGTAGGAATATTGCCATAACTTGTTCGAAATTAAGGAAAATGCAACAATAGACATGAACATAAATAATCTTCATAGGCGTCCGTCCTTGTTTCTTCGATATATCTTGATAATGTTTCATCAGTTCTGAATCAAAATTTAAAATTTAATTAATTAACACAAAATTTTACACAAATTAAAACTATGTACGTTTACTTACGGAGAAGAAGGCGTCTTTGGTGCAGTGGAGAATTCCCTCCGTCTGAAGAAACGTGGTGTAGGAAGGGCGCGTTTGGGCCGGGTCGTACACGACGATGGGGTTGTAACCCGCATCGCGGAGGTTTACTACTGTACCTTCGTAGTCAGAATCCGACGCCACGATGACCACCGTGGCGGGAGCGGGATGTCCCTCGACAAACAACTCGATCTTCTTCTTCATCACACCGTCGGCGGCGTTCTTTGTGGTTAATGGTGACTGAGTGTAGATCAGTGCCCCATTTTCGTGTTGCATTTGGATCCTCTCAACCACAAGGGGGTGTAAGGTCCCGGCGCTTCCGCGTATGGCATGTATCTCCACGTCATCGGCGTTGTAACCATGATGCACCAAAAAGCTCCTCATCTGGGGAGGAACAGAAAAAGCCCTCGGGGGCCGGACAGTGGAATTTTCCATGTCCCACACTACAAGTACCGGCGCATTAGCATACACTGGAGTAGCCACAATTGCTCCAATCATTGGGACGACCTCCAAAACGACCTCGAGCCCTCCATCGTTTTCCATCTTAGCTAGAGAGAGATTAGGGTTTTTTTTTTTTTTGTGTTTTAGATGAGTAGATGTGTGTTTTGAACTGATAACATGAATGAATTATATAGAGAACGCGAGTGTTTAAAAAAAAAGAACATTATTGGTCAGAATAAAAAAATAAATAAAAGAAAAAAAATGTTGCGTCCTTGTTGTATTGTGCTAGGGTAAGAACATGGTAGTTCAAAACTTTCCTTTCCTTTTCTTTGATTCTGAAAATCAATTTTACCAGACCCATTTGTATGTTTGTTACCAACTTTGCATGGGCTTCTTATTTTTGATTAATGTGGTAGTAGTTACAGTTACATTCATATCTCTTTTGCGCATTTAAATATTTTTAACAAAACAAATTTGCTTGCTTTAAAGGCAACGTCTCCATCGTTTACTTTAATTATTATTATCTTTTGAAATACATATTAATGTATTACTTGTGGATATAACAAAACAATTTTACGAGATGTGAAGAAACTTTAGAGAGTGAAGTGTAATGTTTATATAACTAATTCAAATGCAATAATTTACATGTTATAATTAATCAAATGTTTAAAATCATATGTATTTGTCACTTCTTATTATATATTTATCTTATTGTATTTGCATTTTACTTATTAACAAAATTAATATATTCATGAGAAAACATATTTGAAAATTATTTTATATTTAATTTATGCCAAATTTTGACCCATTTTTAAAGATAGATTTTATTTTACCAATATTTCATGCTTATTCATTTTAGATAATATATTATTGAATATATAAAAGTCTAAGATATGTTAATTTTAGAACTGTACTATATAGTTTGTTAATTATAATCCATTATGTCATTATATTATATTTTAAAAATAAATAATTTATACTTTTACCATATTTATTTCAATATAATAATTGTAGATTAACATGATGATTATGACTATAAAGTAGAATATTAGGAAGGCGTTTAAATTTATATTTATGAATGATAACTTAAAATACATTAACTTATTGTTAAAATATTTTTTATAATTACTGTTAAAGACTAGTTAGAATTTTAAAATATAATATATATATATATATATATATATATATATTTATAATTAAGATGAAAATATATCATGATTAAAGTGGCAGATAATTTAAATTTTTAAATTTAAATAACTAAAGGAGTGGAAAGCATTTAAATTTTACATTTATAAATGATAACTAAAAATACATTAAATTATTATTAAAATATTTTTAGTAAATATTGTTACAGACTTATTAGAACTTTTAAAATATAATATATATATATATATATATATATTAATATATATTTTATATTTAAGTTGAAAATATATCATGATTAAATTGGTGGAAATATTTAAATATTTAAATTTAAATAAATAAAGGAGTGGAAATATTTAAATATTTAACTATTTTTAAATTTTGAAATTGGTGGAAATATTTAAGTATAATTTCGAAAATAAAGATCTTGTAAAAATCTTTTAAAACAGATTTGTTAGAATTTTAAATAACTATATTTATATTTAAAATTAAAGGATATCAAAATATATTTTATGATTAAAATATGTTAAAGGTTTTATATATTATTAATCTTAATAAAATACATTAAAAAAATTCTAAGTGATGGTCCAAATTAAAAAAAAATACCAAACACGAAAAAAAAATAAGACTTCAATTTTAATATATAAGATTCTAAAATCTTATAACATAAAGAAGAGCTCCACTCTCTTCTCCTTCATTCACTCAGAAAAATTGAGTCTCATGAGCTCGCCACGTGTGATCCACTGCGTTTCATTAAACAATGTGTTACGTAGGCTTTTAGTTTGATATGGGCCTCATCTTCGTTATCGGCGAGCCCATATCGGGTTTCTCCAAATGTAAGCGTAGCTATGGACGTCGTTTCGTACTAGGGTTTTCTATTACCCTTCGTCTCCACCATTCTATGCGAGACAGAAACAGAGTTCTTAGAGAATTCTTTCAACTTCTTCTTACCGATCTATACCAGTTACAGATTCTCTAAAGTAATTCTTAAATTAGCACCCCCTATCTATATTGAATGCGAGCTTCTTCATGCAAGGCGATGGAGTTTCGATTATAAAAGGGTAAGCTTTCTTAGTATCACAATCATCTTCTCCTTCCCTCTAAGCAATACAGTAAACTTATATCCAGAATATGGCTAACGCAGATCGCTTCCCGATCTGAAGACCGGAAGATGCTCATCAATTCGGCGTGGAGGCGAACTTATGGGAGTCGATATGCTGCTGCTTGATTCCCAGGTCTGTTATGTTCCTCCGCTTGATTTTTTTCTGTATCTCCGCTTGAGTTCATAACTGGATTGGTTTCTTAATTTAAATGTTTCAGGCATATTCATTCCTTATAATTCCTGTTTAGAGCTTCAGAACTGATCAGTAGTTGTTTATTATATTTTCCTGATTATATATACGATCACCCGTCAGTCTTGAATCTCTATTAACAAGATTGTCTGATCATTTTCTGTTTAGTCGAACATGATGCCGGCGACGGTGAATGTGAACCGGTCTGAAGATGGGTTCACTATATTCCCTATGTAACCAGAATTACCAACTGTCGGACTCCTCTATGATGATTCGTTTCAGCGAGTCAACCTCTTTTGATGAGATAATCGAACCGGCTATTCCGATAGGTGTGGATCTTTTTGGTTCCGTAATCACAGCCAGCGGCTTAGTCTTGCCAACACAAAAACTCAGCTTCCAGGTACTGCTCTTCTTATCTGTAAATTTATCTATTATGATTAGTTATTTAATAATAATCATCCCACAGACATCGTCGGTGGATAACTGCCGTGAAGAGCACTGTCACCAACCCTCCGCAGAACAATAACCGTCTGATGGCAACCATTAAAATGGATAAGTTACTAATTCTTCCATATTTATCCATTTATACTTCAATACTGGTTGTCTACTTTAAAAAGTATTACATTTTGATCAATTTTTTCGTATATGTTATCAGTGATGTTTCTGTGACTATGAGTCTGTTCGACTCACAGGGCTGTCAAGCTCCACAAACAATTTGAATCGATGGGAGGTGATCTGGCTGCAACCAGTATCAACCCCAAAATCAAGGGAGGTAACTACTTGAAATTAACATCACATAGTCCGCCTTTTAATTATTCTCAGTACATTTACAGAATTTTTATTTTGCAGGTCTTCTGTTTCTGAATGCTACTTCAGGCACACACATATTTTGACAAGGAAACCACTGCAGAGCAGGGGGGAGACTTATTTCTACTGTCTGGTTGCCCAAGACACCGGGTGTCCATCAGCAGCTCCATTGCTAAAGAGCTACGCCAAGGTGGAATCTCAGAGCATAGCCGAGCTCAATGAATTTGTCATATCTGCTCCTTCTCAGGTATAGTAACCATATATTATGCTTTGAAATCAAAGAGAATGAATTAAAGTTAAAGTTTGATGTTGCTGATTAACGAATGTAGGAGATTGATTTCAAAGGTCACTGGTATCAAGCTGTACAAAGGATGGTGCTACGTGTCTTGCTCCAACTGCACCAAGAAGCTCCAACGCACTGTCTCAGATTTCACCTGTTGGTTTCCTGAGGTATGTACCATTTGTACACACCTTATTTGCATTCATTAATGTTAGTGTTCACACACATAGTCAACTTTGTGATTTGATACGTGTTAACTTCCTGCTAGATGTCGGATGGAGATGTCCATTGCAGATGAAACTGCTGAAGGCCTCTTTGTTTGTTTCGATGGGGTTATGGCAAAACTGCATAATATGAGAGCCTGTGAAGCTGGCCATCTATTGGTATGTTCTTACTCTGCCTGTCATGCATCTTTGTCTTGAATTTTTACTCATGAAATTTCCTCCAACCGTTGCTTCTTCAGGCTGGTGATGGTGTGAACCCGGAGGACACTCATGCACCTCCATTTGTTGCAAGCATGGAGGTTAGGATCTACACGTTCCAGGTCAAGGTCGGTGCATACAACTTCACTGCAAACTATCAAACCTTTACGATCTCCCGCATCCTTTGTTAAGGTGACCGTATGCCACTCCTTCAATTTGTTGACAATGTAAGTTACATGTACTATATTATAGTTAGTTAGCTTCACGGTATGCAGATATTAACAGATTAGTTTGGTCTGAATAGGGAGGCGATGATGACAATGGAGACAACAACAGTGGTGCCATCTCGGTTCGTTCTAAGGTGGAGACTGGTGGTGGCAGTCAGGTGCAAGGATCCTCAAGTTAAGAAGAAGGCATGTCAGACATAGGTGGAGATGATTGGATAATTGAAGTTATGACAGTATTTTCTGCCTTCAATAATGCTTATGCATCTGTTTTTTTTTCCCTGTTTTATTGACCACTTGATCTTTGAATCTTGGTTATTTTATGTTTGGTTACAGACAAGCTTTATAAAATCTATTACGTTCTCCAGTTGTTGTGTATTTAAGATCTTTATTCAAATCTGGATCGCTCAGCTTGAAATGGAATATGATTCTATTAATATTAGTTGAGTATTCATTTTTATGTGACTCTAGACTACTATAATATATTATGTTAAAAGTATATTTTATATGTATTTGTGAAGTTTATCATTATTAGTAGTTTTTACTATTTTCAAAGACTACATTGTAAATAAATAAACTTTTAAAATTTTTTTTTGAGGTTTCATCGTTGGAGTAATTAACCTTCAAATCCTCATTTTAAGGATGAGGTATTGGGTTGAAAATGTTTTAAGACCCAAATCACTCCGGATCCAATAAGATTCAATCTGATTCCGAACCGACATATTCTGATTACCCTCTCTGGTCTAAATATCTAAGACCCCAAAGATCCAAACCGACATGACTTGACCTGAATTCGACCTGACGATCCGAACCCGACAAATTCTAAATTAATGATTTCTAAGAATAGAGAAACTCTTTATTATAGTTTGTATCAATATTTACAACAAAAAATCCGACATTAATAGCAGATAAGATATTGCTTTAACCCAAGGGACACAGATTCAATTCTTTGCGTCTGAACTAATTTTCTTTTTGCTTTAAATATTACCAGATTTTCACTCGCGTAACCGCACAGATGTTTGCTTTTTTTTATATACATAAATATTTGTTTTAGAAGACAATTGATAAAATTTTCAATGTTAATCATATACTTAAATGTTTATATAACTAATTCAAATGCAATAATTTACATGTTATAATTAATCAAATGTTTAAAATCATATGTATTTGTCACTTCTTATTATATATTTATCTTATTGTATTTGCATTTTACTTATTAACAAAAATAATATATTCATGAGAAAACATATTTGAAAATTATTTTATATTTAGTTTATGCCAAATTTTGACCATTTTTTAAAGATAGATTTTATTTTACCAATATTTCATGCTTATTCATTTTAGATAATATATTATTGAATATAGAAAAGTCTAAGATATGTTAATTTTAGAGCTGTACTATATAGTTTGTTAATTATAATCCATTATGTCATTATATTATATTTTAAAAATAAATAATTTATACTTTTACCATATTTATTTCAATATAATAATTGTAGATTAACATGATGATTATGACTATAAAGTAAAATATTAGGAAGGCGTTTAAATTTATATTTATAAATGATAACTTAAAATACATTAACTTATTGTTAAATTGATTTTTATAATTACTGTTAAAGACTAGTTAGAATTTTAAAATGTAATATATATATATATATATATATATATATATATATATATATATATATATATATATATATATATATATATATATATATATATATATATATATATATATATTAAAGATGAAAATATATCATGATTAAAGTGGCAGATAATTTAAATTTTTAAATTTAAATAACTAAAGGAGTGGAAAGGATTTAAATTTTACATTTATAAATGATACCTAATAATACATTAAATTATTATTAAAATATTTTTAGTAAATATTGTTACAGACTTATTAGAACTTTTAAAATATAATATATATATATTAATATATATTTTATATTTAAGTTGAAAATATATCATGATTAAATTGGTGGAAATATTTAAATATTTAAATTTAAATAAATAAAGGAGTGGAAATATTTAAATATTTAACTATTTTTAAATTTCGAAATTGGTGGAAATATTTAAGTATAATTTAGAAATAAAGATCTTGTAAAAATCTTTTAAAACAGATTTGTTAGAATTTTAAATAACTATATTTATATTTAAAATTAAAGGATATCAAAATATATTTTATGATTAAAATATGTTAAAGGTTTTATATATTATTAATCTTAATAAAATAAATTTAAAAAATTCTAAGTGATGGTACAAATTAAAAAAAAAATTACCAAACACGAAAAAATAAAGACTTCAATTTTAATATATAAGATTCTAAAATAGATACTAATTCTTTTACAACTAAATATTCCTTCAATTGCGGAAAGTCTTTGGTTAAAAGGTGCAAAACAATATGCTGAAATGTATTCTTAGGTGCAAAACAAATCTTCCGATGCCGGGAATTGAACCCAAATTTTTAGTATATATTTGATATATACAAATATTTTAGTATGTTTTTGGTATTATGAATATTTTATCTAAGTTCCAACTTTGGATTTTTGGGTATGGTTTTAGGTTTGAGATATAATTATATATTTTCAAAAATATAATTCAGATAAAACTTTGGTATTTTTCATGTTTTCGGGTTAGATTTTGGATACATTTTTGAATAGTTTCATGTATTTAGATATTTTTCAAGTATTCTTTATGTTTTTGAGTATTTTTTAGGCCGGACCCGACATGACCCAACCTGGGACCAAACCAAACCCGACCGACAAATTATAATTGCCCTATTGGGTTTAACTTCCTAAGAGAATATCCAACCCAATCTCAAATCCTAAAATTTTGAGGTTTAGGTCATTCCAACCGAAACTCAAATCCTCAAGACTGCTATTCATTTTCTTTTTACTCCTTGCAATTAATTTCTTTCACAAATACATCTACTAACTTTATTTACAATAATTTTACCACACCAAATTAAAATAAAATAGAATAAAAATTACATAATACTAAAATAAAATTCACACAAATAGAAATATATATTAAGTAAAATTTGAAAAAAGATACATTAAAAACTTAACATAAATTAAAACAAATTACATAAACATTTAAAAATATATATATTTTACAAGTGGTACAAAAATATCAATATTCATTGGTTAACCGGTATATGTGCTTTTTTATTATATATATATAGTTTAAATTATTTTTATTATATACAATTTTAATATTTTGTGTTGTATAATATATGATAAAAGTATATTTTATATGTATTTTTGAAGTTTATCATTATTAGTATTTTTTACTACTGTCAAGGACTATACTGCAAATAAATAAACTTTTAAAGATTTATTTTGAGGTTTCATGGTTGGAGTAATTAACCCTCAAATCCTCATTTTGAGGATGAGGTATTGGGTTGGAGATGTTCTAAGACCCAAACAACCCCGGACCCGATAAGACCCACTCCGATTCAAAACCGACATATTCTGAATACCCTCTCAGGTCTAAATATCTAAGACCCAAAAGATCCAAATCCGACATGACCTAACCTGAATCCGATCCGACGATCCGAACCCGACAAATTCTAAATTAATAATTTCTAAAAATAGAGAAACACTTTATTATAGTTTGCATCAATATTTACAACAACAAATCCGACATTAATAGCGGTTAAGATATTTGGCTTTAACCCAAGGGACCCAGATTCAATTCTCGGTGTCTGAACTAATTTTCTTTTTGTTTTAAATATTATTAGATTTTGACCCATGTAACCGCACTAATGTTTTCTTTTTTTTTATACACATAAGTATTTTTTTTATAATACAAGTGATAAATTTTTTTAATGTTAATCATATACTTAAATGTTTATATAACTAATTCAAATACAATAATTTAAATGTTATAATTAATCAATTGGTTAAAATCATATGTATTTGTCACTTCTTATTATATATTTATCTTATTGTATTTGCATTTTACTTATTAACAAAATTAATATATTCATGAGAAAACATATTTGAAAATAATTTTATATTTAATTTATGCCAAATTTTATGACCCATTTTTTTAAGATAGATTTTATTTTACCAATATTTCATGCTTATTCATTTTAGATAATATATTATTGAATATAGAAAAGTCTAAGATATGTTAATTTTAGAACTGTATTATGTAATTTGTTAATTATAATCCATTATGTCATTATATTATATTTTACAAATAAATAATTTATACATTTATCATATTTATTTCAATATAATAATTGTAGATTAACATGATGATTATGACTATAAGAAGAATATTAGGAAAGCGTTTAAATTTTATATTTACAAATGATAACTTAAAATACATTAACTTATTGTTAAAATCTTTTTAATAATTACTGTTAAAGACTAGTTAGAATTTTTAAAATATAATATATATATATATATTTATATTTACGATGAAAATATATCATGATTAAAGTGGCAGAAATATTTAAATTTTTAAATTTATAAATGATAATTAAATTAGGAAATACATTTAAATATATTTTAAATATTAATATTAGGAAATATTAAATATTTAAATTAGGAGTGGAAATATTAAATATTTAAATTAGGAAATCATTTAAATTAACATTTATAAATGATAACTTAAAATACATTAAATTATTGTTAAAATATTTTTAATAATTATTGTTAAAGACTTATTAGAACTTTTAAAATAATATATATATATATATATTTTATATTTAAATTAAAAATATATCATGATTAAATTGGTGGAAATATTTAAATATTTAAATTTAAATAAATAAAGGAGTGGAAATATTTAAATATTTAAATATTTTTAAATTTCGAAATTGGTGGAAATATTTAAGTATAATTTCGAAAATGAAAATATTGTAAAAATCTTTTAAATTAGATTTTTTAGAATTTTAAATAACTATATTTATATTTAAAATTAAAGGATATGAAAATATATTTTATGATTAAAATATGTTGAAGGTTTTATATATTATTAAAATATATTATTAAAAAAATTAAGGGTTCAATTTTAATATATAAGATTCTAAAATAGCTACTAATTCTTTTATAAACTAAATATTCCTTCAATTGCGGAAAGTCTTTGGTTAAAAGGTGCAAAAAAATATGCTGAAATGTATTCTTAAAAGGTGCAAAACAAATCCTCCGATGCCGGGAATTGAACCCTTCTGTTCAAATTCTTAAACAAATTCTTAAACAAAATTTAGTTGTTTTGCCTTCTGTTCAATTTAGTTTATATAAATGTATTTGAACTAGATTTTTTTTCTGCGTTACGCGCGAATTATAACCTTTGATATTATATTTCATTTAGTTTAAATGTAAAATATTCATTTTATTTGATTAGTTTTTTTTTGTAAACAAAAAGGGTTAAACCCGGGTCACTATTGGAACCAAACCTAACTCCCGGGGGAATCGCAAGCCCGCGGATGAACTCCTTCTCCTGGGCATTCAAATGGGTCCTAAAGCATGGACCCATATCCGCGTTAGGTGAACAGAACAATGTGACTTAGTTTCACATAGCAGGTGGATCGAACCTGAAACGTGTTGGCGTCACATGCCCGTCCACTACGACTTGACCACAAGACCCGTTCTATTTGATTAGTTGTAACTGAATATTTTCACCATTTTCTACCTTTGACCATATGTCTTGCTAGAATCTGTACTTGTTATTATCTCTGCCTCCTAGTTTCTGCAGGTCCTCCAAAGTCTCTTCCTTTGTTGCTAGCTAGTGTTTTTGTGAAAACGAACGACTAGGGCTGCTAGAAACGAAGTCAACCTTAGACCATCTCCAACGCGGATAACACTTGAATCCTTAAGACAAATCCTTAGGGAAAAAGAGGGAAAATATTAATATTAAATTGTGTAAAGTTTATAATCAATCCGTAAATAAGGATTTTTTTGGGTTGATCCTTGACACGCTGGCATTGTGTGATTGGTGAACCGATTTGTGTTCTCTCTCTCTCTCTCTCTCTCTCTCTCTCTCTCTCTCTCTCTCTCTCTCTCTCTCTCTCTCTCTCTCTCCTAGTCAATGAATCTTCTTCGTGATCTCCAAGGTCGACGATGTCATGAACTGGGTTCGTAGATCTGGCCCATGACCTTCGGCCTCGCTTGCTGCGCCGTGGAGATGATGCACACCGGCGCTGCTCGCTACGATCTGGATCGATTTGGTATATCATCTTCAAGCCTAGCCCTCGCGAATCGGATTGTATGATTATCGCAGGGAAAGGATTTGAATTTATTGGGATGATGATTGATTTGTTGAGTCACTCACTGACGTTATCAAAAACACATAAATGGGTGGTATTGCTCTTCTTCTCTTGTGATAATTCACACTCTGCCTTTGTAATAAGAGGTCTTGACTATATGCTCTAAAACTCTTGCTGATGATTGTTGTTTTTATTTTCCAGGTTGCACTGAAAACTCTTATAGTTATTCACCGTGCCTTGAGGAAGTGGAGCAGACGTTTCATGAGGAAGTTATTAATTATAGGAGAAGCCGGACTCATATGCTTAACATGTCTCATTTTAAAGATGATTTCAGTCCCAATGGTACTACTAGTTGTCGTTTGCTGAATCTTTTTGTATTAGAAAGCAAGCTATTTTAGTTTTTTTGATTATTTCCTTTACACTCAATTTTTCAGCATGGGTTTACTCTACTTGGGTCCGTTTCTATGCTCTGCTCCTAGAGGAGCGACTAGAGTGTTTCCGTGTTCTCAAGTACGATGTTGGGATTGTGATTATTAACAGACGAGAATGGGACGAGAGTGTTTCAGTTACAAGCGAGTTTTGGTCTAACTTGCAGTGACTTATGTCGGAACTACCTCTCAGGGACAATCCCAATGGAGTGGACTTCATTGCCAAACCTCACATCATGGTTAGTTCTCTTTTTCCTCCCTTCCATACCTACTCTTAGTGACCTGTGAGTAACTGTTGACCTTTTCTTGCAGCTCACTCTGTTGACCTTTTAGTTTATGCTACACCTAATGCGATTAAAAGTTTCAGATCGCTTGAAGCCAACCAGTTCTTTGGCACCATTCCTGATGAGCTTGGTAACTTGATCAACCTAACAGGATTGTAAGCAAAACCTTTCTCTTCACAGAGCTTTGTGTGATTGTTGTGTGTGTCTTTTTGATTCTGACCTTACTCTGTTGAGCTATGAACAATGCCTTCTTTTGATGTGATGCAAAGACATTTTGTTTGTGTGATTGTTGTTTGTGTCTTGTTGTGATGCAAAGACAATGGTTTCATTATGAACTTTTTTTTCTCTAAGGATTCCTAAATGGAATACACCATTAGATTAACTTTTTAGACTATTATCCTTAACTATTCAAAAAACAAAAAAAAATATTAAACTAGAGCTTAAGGATTCCAATGGTAGTTTCACCATTGGAAATGCTCTTAACGAATTCAAGGTACTTACTTCCTTTTCTGAAACGAACCATTCACTTTTGCTCGTTGACAAAAAAAAAAAAAAAAAAAAAAACCATTCACTTTTGCTTTCTTCTTCTCCATCTTTTTGTGTTCAACGTTACAGTTTCTTAAATCCGAAAAGTATCCGCCGTCCCGAAGGCTCCTTCGACCGTCACCTCGCTGAGTTTCTCGACCGCAAAGTCCCCCCCCCCCCAAATCTTTCCCTCTCGACGGCGTCTTCTCCTTCGACCACCTCGACTCCTCCTCCACCAACCTCCTCACCAGAATCTACCTGCCAGCTCCCCTCGACCCCTCACGCTACGGCGCCGTCGACCTCACGGAGCCTCTCAGCACAATCGAGATCGTCCCCGTTCTCATGTATGGAGGTAGCTTCACTCACTCCTCCGCCAACAGAGTCACGTACAACATATATTTATCTTTGCAGATTCCTGCTTGATGTAGGGCGTATATTTATCCGATAGTTAATTTTGTCTCAGCCTTAGTTACCACATCCGCATTAACCAGCTCCTGAATCTCTGAGCGAGAACCCAACCTAGGATAACTTGCACAACATTAGCGTTGTGAGAGTCACTGAATGGGGCTATGTTTGAGTATCAGTTAAATTTCTCAAACATAAAACTGTAGACTACACAAACACTAACTTGTTGAAGTAATTGATGGTGGGTTGTACATCATACATAGTCCAGGGAAAGTGTTCCTGTTGTCACAGGTATAATCATTACAAATAACACAAAGCCAAGATGAGTAACCAAACTCAATATGACGACGAACATAACATATAAATCAGTGATCAATTGAATGCTTGAAGAGCACTCGGTTTTGCGAAGTTAAATGATTTGCAAGTAAAAGATCAAAAGGACAACCTAAAGATCCTTGTTGGAGCTCTATGACGTTCAAATACATTAAAAAAAAAGAAGTCTCCAAGGTTAACGTCACAAACAGGAGCAGAGACGTCTTGAAATGATGATCAAATAAATTTCATATTAACATATGATATCTTTTGGCTTTCTTGAGCTTTGTTTTTGTTCCAAAAAGATAGTTTGAGCTTATAAGAAGCTAGTCCAAAAGTAGGCTACGGTAGCTTAACGGATGTCTCCAAGGCACCTGCTTCTATACATACACAAGAACTTGTAAGACAAATAGGTGATATCTTGTTACCATTGAAAGCATAGGTTACTTAGAAGAGGTGGTTTTGAGAGAGAGTGGAAAGTTAGAAAGCAGGCATAAAGGTTCTGTAGTGTTGCACCAACCGGTATTTTGTATATTGGATACCTACACACCATTACAGGTTCATACACATACTTTCCAAAAGTAAGGACTCGAGAGAATGTCCAGAGGAAACATACCATGACACAGAGACCCAACTCGATGGAGAAAGGTCACAGCTCCGGTATGTCATAAGCTGAGGAACCTTGAAGCAAGATCTGATACCTTGTGTATGATAAACACTGTTAGAAAGTGAATAAAAAAAACAAACAAAGGAAGATTCTGCAGTTCAATAAGACCAACATTCACCTCACATACCTGGGAATTGAGTCACTCAACGCGGATTCCAACATTCACCTCACTCACTCGACCCGAATCTGAGACACTATGCCTGGGCATTTTACCCAGACCCGAAACCGACCCGAAAAAACCCGGTCCGGGTAGGAACCGACCCGGTCAAATTACCCTATCAGGTCTTGTAATAGAGGATCCGCAGGTCTTGGACCCGACCCGACCTGAACCCAAAACTCGACGGATACCCGAATTATAATATAAATTAAATAAAATGCCTTGAGGGGGAATCGAAGCCGGATTTTTTGTCTAGAGAGCAAGGAGTTCAACAACTAGGAGACAACGAATTGTTGTTGCAACTTGCATAGTTTAATATATATACACATTTTAATATAATAAAACATAAAATTTCAATAAATTTTCAATATTTTCGGATATAAAATTATTTTTTTATACATTTTATTATATTTTAAAATATTTTTTAGGTCAAACCCGAACGGAACCCGACCCAAAACCAAACTGAATCCGAACCGGTAAATTTTAGTTACCCGAATGAGTCCAACTATCTAAGACCCGATCCGACCCGGATCCGGTACAATCCGAACCGATCCGAAACCAAAAATTTGAAATTACCCTATCGGGTCCTAAACTCCTAGACCCGAGAAACCCTAATCCGAAAGGACCCGACCCGGACCCGACCCGACTACCCGAATGCACAGGCCTATGAGACACAATAGGACACCCAAAAACCCAAATTTTTAGTATATATTTGATATATACAAATATTTTAGTATGTTTTTGGTATTATGAATTTTTTTTCTAAGTTCCAACTTTGGATTTTTGGGTATGGTTTTAGGTTTGAGATATAATTATATATTTTCAAAAATATAATTCAGATAAAACTTTGGTACTTTTCATGTTTTCGAATTAGATTTTGGATAAAATTTTGAATAGTTTCATGAATTTAGATATTTTTCAAGTATTGTTTATGTTTTTGAGTATTTTTTGCGCCGGACCCGACATGACCCGACCTGAGACCAAACCAAACCCGACCGACAAATTATAATTACCCTATTGGGTTTAACTTCCTAAGAGCATCTCCAACCCAATCTCAAATCCTCAAATTTTGAGGTTTTGGTCATTCCAAGCGAAACTCAAATCCTCAAAACTACTATTCATTTTCTTTTTAGTCCTTGCAATTAATTTCTTTCACAAATACATCTACTAACTTTATTTACAATAATTTTACCACACCAAAATAAAATAAAATAGAATAAATATTACATACTAAAATAAAATTCACACAAATAGAAATATATATTAAGTAAAATTTGAAAAAAGATACATTAAAAACTTAACATAAATTAAAACAAATTACATAAACATTTAAAAATATAAATATTTTACAAGTGGTACCAAAATATCAATATTCATTGGTTAACCAGTATATGTGCTTTTTTCTTATATATATATATATAGTTTAAATTATTTTTATTATATACAATTTTAATATTTCGTGCTGTATAATATATGTTAAAAGTATATTTTATATGTATTTGTGAAGTTTATCATTATTAGTATTTTTTACTACTGTCAAGGACTATACTGTAAATAAATAAACTTTTAAAGATTTTTTTTGAGGTTCATGGTTGGAATAATTAACCTTCAAATCCCATTTTGAAGATGAGGTATTGGTTGGAAATGTTTTAAGACCCAAACCACTCCGGACCCGAAAAGACCCAATCCGATAATCACTGTTCCGGATCTTTCTGGTTCTCGAGTTCACGTGCTTAGCAGACAGACTCATGCTGTAATAAACCGTGCTTTAGAGTTATTTTTTTGTTTGTAACGCACTGAAATTTTCAGGATTAGTTTGTTAAGAACTGTAGTTTAGTCATGGTAAAAAACTTTGAAACTTTCTTTTAATGTCTGTTTAACTCTGAAGCGTTTTTTTTTTTTAATCAAATCTTCGAAACGTATATAAGAAGCTAGAAATTAATACTTTCCCAATATAACAAAAAAAAAAAACTGAATTTAGGCCCGTAATTTAAGAGGTCGATATTGAAACGTCTGGTTTGTTAGCGTAACAGACACGTG